>PVJA010016948.1:0-42524 GCA_004027025.1 Myocastor coypus | reverse complement strand
TCCCATTCAATCCAGCTATTCCCCTACTGGGAATTTTCCCAGAAGAACTGAAAACATTACATCATAGTGATATCTGTGCACCTATGTTCATAGCAGCACAATTTGTGATAGCCAAATCCTGGAAACAACCAAAATGCCCATCATCTGAAGAATGGTTGAAAAAGATGTGGTATTTTCATAAAATGAAATATTACTTAGCTATAAGGAATGATAAACTTGAAGAGTTCTTATATAAATGGATGTATCTTGAACTTATACTCATAAGTGAAATAAACCAGAGCTACATATGCAAATATTGTATAGTCTCCCTAGTGTAAGGACTCAAAAGAAGAAATAAATAAATAAATAAATTTTGGGCGGTACCAGGAATCAACCTCAGGACCTTTCACTCTCTGCATTCTCAACCCCTATAATTTTTTTAAGAAGAATGACTTAAATACAAAATGCATTTGAAAGAGTTAAAAAAATAATATTTATTGAAAGTGTTAATGTTTAATTGTTTGATAAGTCTTACATACCTATGTCTGTTGATCTATACTGATTTGATGATGAAAATATGTAATGCAACCATTGTTAAATTTTTCTTGTTTTTAAATTCTGTTCTCTATGTACTCTTACTTGTTACTGTTTTGTTTTTTTTTTTCTATCTTTGGTTCTGCCATTTTTACTCTTTAAAGTGAAAAAAACATGTGTCACTGCTAGACAAAGTGGTCAGAGAGAGTCCAGATCCATTTTTGTTTGTTTGTTTGTTTGGTGGAACCAGGGATTGAACTCAGGTCCTTGTCCTTGCCAGGCAAGCCCTTATTCTACTGAGTTATATCCCCAAACCCCCAGATCCATTTTGATTAATCCCTGCAAGTTGGCTATAGATTTATGGCAGGGTAGTGGACAGTCCAGCAGCCCTGCACCTTCAGTTCCACTGATGTTCATCTGGTTTCTGGCTGGGAAGTTGGAACCCGACTTATTCATCTTGTAACACTGTATGTCTCCTGCTGGCTTGAACTTGGCCCCTTGATCTCCTGTCCATTTGAACTTGGCTCTGCCTTGCCTTGATAGTGGAAGCTATCCGAGCCAGTCCACAGCTGTTCTGAGTTCCAAGTTCAGTTGGCCCCCCTCCAAGATAGCTACTGGCCAGCTGTCCTTTATTTTAGGGGGGACCTGAACCCAAATGACTCACCTACCAACCACTGCAGTCTACTGTGTCCACTGCTCCATACCACCAGTGTGTTTCTCTTTAAAGGCCTCTGGGGTCACCACTAGTCACTGTGTCTGCAGGTTCTGGCCACTCTGCCCATGCGCTGAGTGAGGGTCCCGGGAGAAATCTACCTCCATCTTTGTCAAAGTTTCTCATCACTTTCTGTATGGGCTTCCATTCTTCCTTCAGATCTTCTCTGGGTCCCAGGAGCCCACTTTCCTCTTCTTTCTCTTAGTCATGTTTCTGTATTCCAGTGTCTGGACACCAAATCTCAGACAGGCTGTTTCTCTGCTGCTCATGACTCCATCATCTTCCGAGAAGTCCTCTCTCATCTTATTAAAAAGCTGTGGCCTGGAGAATAGCTCATTCTGATGTCCTTGGATCTGCACTTGGCAACAACAGTGAGATCAGATGGGGTTCACATGAAGGGTTCCCATAGCACACATGGCAGGGTTCCAGGTCTCAGGAGATACTCTCCCACAGAGACATTCCCACCCCCATGCACTGCCTGAAGTCCAGTGCAGCCTCGGCCACTTGCTAAAGAATTTTAAAAGTCCTGGGGAGTAACTTAGTGCAAAGTCTTGGAGTTTGATGCCCAGTATCAATCAATCAATCAATCAACTATTGTCTCTTAGATCATTTAGAAAGTAAGGTAGTTGCTTTAAAACAGAAGGGGATTTCTTCAGATAGGCAGAGTCCACAGCCCTGATTTCAACCACTTTCTTTGGTTTAGAGAGCTCTCTCTAGCATATGTCTTCAGAGAGCCAAGAGTCCAGGCATCAAATAACACTATGTAATCTTTCCAGTATTTGGAAGCAAAGGGTATAGAGGAATGTCCACAGCTCACAACTGTCCTGTCAGAGCCACTTACCTCCACCATGTAGACTAAGTGTCTGGACTGAAACAATGTTTGGGTGGGCTGTATTCACAGCCTTTTGGTGAGGATGTGGCTATAAAGATGTAGCACAGCAGAGTTTGATCTGATTTGAACAAAAGCCTATATAATTTTAGCCCTAACATTGTTTCTCTTGGTTGACACATAGCTCAGTGATAGTGTTACCAGGCTCTGGGGTCCTATGGACTCTTTTCTTTTTTTTCTGTGTTTGATACAGGGTCTCACTGCAAAGCTCAGACTCATAGTGATCCTCCTGCTTTCAACCTCCCAGGCACTGGGATTAAAGGCATGTGCCACCACAGTCAGACTTGGCGGTCAGCTCAGCATGCCTGGAGATAGGGCCAGGGCAGCATGTGGTGCACGGGGATCAAACCCTGGTCCCTGTGCTTGCCTAAGCAGGCTCTTAGACCACTGAGCTATCTTGCTTGCCCTGTAGGCTACTTCTAGGAATTGTTTGTAGGTCTTGTGTCAAACACAGACATGCAAAAAGGGTAGCAAGGTTACAGGTAGGAAAAGAATCCTGTTGTGCAGAGGGAATTGGGCCATCTAAAGGTAGGAAAAGAAGGCCCTCTGCAGAGTGAGAGCAAGACACTACAGAGCTCACAGTGGCCAGAGGTTAACGGCCCAAGTTTTTTGGATCCCTCAGTCTCCAGGCTGCTGTCAGACTAAGCCATCCTATTAAAACTCTGTTTGATCTCGTGCTGGAAGAACTGAAGACAATACTTTCTGATTGGTCCCAGGTATAGGGCTGGGAACTGCATTCTGTGGATCTCCGTGATTGACAGGCCACGCACCTTGCCAGGCCAGCTGACCACACTCTAATATCCTGCCTCGGTCCATGCATGGTTAGCTTGTGCTGAGCTAGGGGCTGACCTCTGGCACCCCTACCCCCAAAAGCGTCATGTAAAGGTGGACTTAAGTTTCTATCTAGTTCTGTTTCACCTGTCTGATAATTATAGAGAGCTTAGTGAGAGAAAATACAGATGTCTAACTTCCTTTTATCTCTGAGAATTCACTCTACTCAAGGGACTAAGGTTTAATGAAAAGAGGCCAAGAATATCGTGACAAAGAATCATAGGTTGAAAATTTGTAATTTCAATTTGATGTAAATTCTGCTTCACCCTTTTTTTTCCCATTGTCTGACCAAAATAAACCTAGTGTCACTGTGACAAATGCTTTCTAATCTGCAAAACTTAAAATTTAATTTATCTGGATTAAAACTGAAAGAAGAAGGGACTGGGGAGATAGCTCAGTAGAATAAGCTATCAAGTACAATAAGCTGGAAGCACAAGAGCCTGAGTTCAATCCCTGGTTCTGCAAAAATTAATAAATAAAATAAAACTGAAAGAAGATGACAGTAGAAAGTTTCCTCAAAAAAATTAAAAATAGAAATACCACATGACTAGATATCCAGTTTTGTGCATGTAGCCAAACGAGCCAGAAGCAGGACCTCAAAGAGATATTTATTATTATTTTTTGAGACAGTGTCTTGCTATGTAGTTCAGACTAACGATTCTTCTGCCTCAGCTTCCTGTGTGTTGGGATTACAGGTAGGCACGACCATGCCCAGCTTCAAAGGTGCATTTAAACAGCCATGTTCAGAGTGGCTCTATTTACAACAGCCTAGACAGGGAAGTGACACAACTGTGCACTGCTGGATGAGTAGCTCCACACAGTGCACTCTTTCCATCCTACAGATGCCATTATTCTGCCTTTGAACAGAAGGACGTCTTACCCCATGGTGCAACATGAATGAACCCCAAGGAAATGATAAGCCAGGCCGCAAAAGCCACATACTGTTTGATCGCATTTCTGTGATGTATCTCTGTTAGCCAAATTCATCAACATAGAAAACAGGAGGCTTGCCAGGACAGGAGGAAATGAGCTGCTATTTAGTGGGTGCAGAGTTTCAGCATAGATTATCTTATGACGCTGAGAATCAAACCCAGGCTTTGCACATGCTAGGCAAGTGCTCTACCACTGAGCCATCTTCAGCTTGAAGGTTTTAGTTTTTGAACGTCAAGAAGTTGTGGAGACCTACTGCCCAGTAATGTAATGGAGGGAGCATCACTGAACTACACACTTCAAAATGGATAGATGGCAGGCAGGCCAGGTCATGCGTCGCTATAATCCCAGATGGTAAGTGAGAGGCTGAGGCAATTGAAGGAGATCGTGCCTCACACTGAAAAGTTTTCAAAAGGCTGATGTAGCTCAGAGTGAAGGCAGCTCTGAGTTCTATTGCCACTATTAACATTCTCTCTCTCTCTCTCTCTCTCTCTCTCTCTCTCTCTCTCGCTCTCTCTCTCTCTCTCGCTCTCTCTGATGCAGTTTTTGCCATAGTGAAAGAAGAAAAAATCAGCCAGGTGTGCTGGTGCACTCTTGTAATCCCAGAACTGAGGAGGCTGAGGCAGCATGGCCATGAATTCAAGTTCCTTGAAGTGCAGGAGGTCTGTGAGTTCCCTTGAGTAGGAAGTTTCTGATAATACACTTCAAGTTTTCAAATATCATGGGAAAAGAAACAGAAGAGGAAGCCCAAGCCAAAGGAAGTCAAAGGCTTGGGCAGCAGGTGCAGGGCATAAATCAGGACAGGAAGAGCGACGTGATTAGGGACATGACTGTAAACCTGAACGATGACAGACAAGGGACGTGCAGTCCTGGGAAAAGAGATTCTGCTACCACCTGAGACTTCCTCTCAGCCACTCTGTGTGTGTGTGTGTGTGTGTGTGTGTGTGTGTGTGTGTGTGTGTACGTGTTTTAATGTCTCTCTTGGTGGGAGCTAAAAACAAAATCTGACTCAGAAGTAATAATGTGGACTGTGAGAATTGAAGCAAAAATCAGCTCTCAGCCCAGCCACAGGGCCACGGGAACAATAGACAATACGCGTGACCTCCTCTGTCTGTGAAGGCCCAGGCTGGGGCTGGCGGCCCTCCCGCTCTATTCTTAGGACCCAGTCAAACTTCCCTTTCGGGCACATTGCTCCCTTCGGTTTGAAACAATAGATGTTCACACTGCATCCCAGATTTTTCTGGGTTCTCAGTGGTGCTAAATATATCATGACCTCCTCTCTCCTCCTGATGAGATGTGACCGAGGGTTGCCACCTGCAGTGACTAGGACATCAGTGGGTAGATAGTACCAGTAAAGTGAAGGAAGCCTCAAATGTGGGACATGGGCAGAACCTACAAAAACAGACTTGCAGGTGTTATTTTGTCTGTTTGGTGTTCTGAGATGGAGTATCCCTATGTGCCTATGCAGTCCAGGCTGACCTTGAGCTCACTAGGTAGACCAAACTGGCTTTGAACTCGTAGTGGTCCAGCAGATTTCCAGGCTTAAAGCACTTGCTCATTACATGGGAAAAGAGGCAGCCAGTGCAGCAGTCGGGTTTGATCCCTCGTAGGCTGTGCCAGCCCAGCCCCTGGGGCATGCTGAGACTGTGATTGAGACTGCGTGTGGTGGTACACACCTGTAATCCCAGCACTTGGGAGGCTGAAGACAAGAAAATCACTATGAGTCTGATCTATGTAATAAGACCCTGCCTTCCCTGTACCAAATACACACACACACACACACACACACACACACACACACACACACAACTAGTGACAACAGCAAACAAGGACCCCCTGTGTTCCTTTGTATGCTAACTTCCCTCTCCTGTAAAATCCCTTAGAGAGGACACATGGGTGACGGGGTGTGTCCTAAGCTAACCTAAGCTAAGGGGCATGTCAAATTCACACAACCACAAGGACCCAGCTAGCTCTGGAAGCAGGGGAAACCTGAGTGAGTGGAAAGCGTGGTAGACAGCCGGCCAGAGAGGTTGTGAGTAAAACGCTCTGTCTTCTCCCTCTTTCCATTTCCAGGGCCTCCTGGTATTTAATAGATATTTGTTCAGTGAATAAAAAAAAAAGAAATTCTTTATCTTTTTGTTTTTGTGGTGCTGAAGATCGAACTCACAGCCTTCCCACTGAGCTGCACCCAAACCTATTTTATAGTTTTTGAGACAGGATCTCACTGAGTTCCTCAGCCTGGCTCGAGCTTGCAGTCCTCCCACCTCAGCCTCTCAGACTAGAAATTATATGTCTTCCTACACAGCAAAGTGAGCTCTACCTCTCGCTGTGGCAGGGGCATCACTGGGCCACGAGTGCTAAGGGAATGCATGCTTGAGCGCTCCAGCATTCAGGCTGCTGGGCTGCAGGCCTCCCGATATCTGCTCTCTAGCAAATCCAGACAAGTCCAGCTCTTCACTTGGCACATCATTTCCCAGATAAAAAGCCTTTGTCAGGCTCCAGCCTGGCCTAAGGTATAGTCAATAAGTATAGTGAAGTATTGAGTGGAACTTTCAGGAGGTCTTAGAAGGGAAGGTGCATATACTCCTTTCTTTTTCCTTTCTGCTACTTAGAACTATGATAAAATGGTTGGAGCTCTAGCAGCTATTTTGGGCTTTAAGAATGAGGCCATATCCTACGGATGATAGCATGGAAAAATAGGAAAAGCCGGAGCCCTCTATATTCTTGGAGATATTGGACTAGTGCTAGACTGCTTATTTCTTCTTTCCTTTCTTTTCTTCAGTGCTGTGGATTGAACTCAAGGCCTTCACATTGAGCTACATTTTCAGCCCATTTTTATTTTTTTCTTTTTTGAGATAGGGTGTTACTGTATAGCCCAGGCCAGCCTTTAACTATCAGCAATCCTGCCTCAGTTTCCCCAGTGCTGGGATTACTTACAGGCGTGTACTACCATATCAGGCTGGGAATGCATTTGTAACAGGTGAAATGCATGGTCCATTTTAGGGGTGCACAGTGGTGGAATGTGCAGGTGAAGTGATTTGTCCAGGCCACAGAGGCAGGGAGAAACAGACCTCGGGAATAAATCCAGGCCTCCTAGTTACTGGTTTATCATTCTGTCCAAGCAGGTGATCAGAGCTGAGTGTGATGGCCCACACCTGTGATCTCAGCTCCACAGGAGGCTGAGGCAGGAGGACTGTAAGCTCAAAGCCAGCCTAAGCAACTTAGTGAAGCCCATCTCAAAATAAAAAATGAACAGGGCTAGGATGTAGCTTGGCAGTAAAGCACCCTTGGCTTTGATCCCCCGTACTGCAAAACAAAACAAAGCAAAACAAAACAAAGAGGGCCAGCAAGATAGCTCAGCGGTCTAAAGCGCCTGCTCAATCAAGCTTAGACAACCACAAGGACCACGGTTTGATCCCCAGCACCACATGCTGTGCCAGCCCCACGCCCAGGGCAGGTTGAGGTGACTATAACATAAAGAAAGTTTAAAAAAACCAAAGAATCCATGTGTTCAGCCACCTTTGGACACCCCACTTTGGAACACAGGTCACCAAGCCCAGGGATCTCACACAGAGTGAGCCCTGAGCACTCACAGATCTGCAGAGCCGCCTGCAAGGCTCTAGGAAGCCACAGGGCAGACGCTGGGCCAGACCTGCACCCCAGCTTCTGAGCAGCACATGACAGAGAGGAAGTGTGTGCGTCCACACTGTGCTCTCTCTCTGTCTCTCTCTGTTTTACACAAGTGCCCAAAGAAGAAATGAAAATGCTGAGGAGGCATCTGCAGCCCCTTCACAGCTGAGACCGTGACACGGATTGCATGGCTTTTGGAAGTGCAGCTCAGTGGTGGAGCCCATAGTCAGCATGCTCCCCAACACCCCCAAACACAAAACAAAACACAGGTTTTTGCAATGTGATCATTTAGCATGTGTGGATGGGAGGCTGGTGAATACCTATGATCCTATAACTCAGACAGCTGAAGCAGGAATATTGCAGTGAGTTCAAATCCAGCCTGAACTACATAGCGAGACCCTGTCTCAAAATAGCAATGATTTTTAAAAGTTCATGCTCTATCATGGGTCAGAATTTTACTCCTATTTTAGTATATGTGCTTTCCAAGCAGGCACTAAAATTTCATTCCTTTAAAGGTTGAATAAGATAGCTTAGTGAACTAAAGCACCTGCCTAGGGAAGTGCAGGGGCTGCCGTTCAGTCCCCGGCATCACATGCAGTCTGAGCCAGCCACTGAGACTGGGTGCAGTGGCGCACACCTATAATCCCAGAGCTGGGGAGGCTGAAAACAGGAAGATCACTATGAGTCTGAGCTGCATAATGAGCACCTGTAACAACCAAATACATTTTTATAAAAACCTTTAAAGGTTGAATAGTAATCCATCACGTGTGCATGTGTGTGTACGAGTGTGTGTGTGCACGCATGTGTGTGTATTGTTTTTAAACAAAAAAGAAAAGCTGGATGTAGTAGCACATATCTATAACCCCAGGACTGTGGGAGACTGAGGCAGGAATATCATTGTGAATTTGAGCTCTACCTGGGCAAAATAGAAAGACTATCTCAAAATAAAAAAATATATGTGCCAGCGACATGGCTCAGCAGCCTAAAGCACCTGCCTAGGAAAGTTTAGGCAACTGCAGGGACCACAGCTCGATTCCCAGCACCATATGCTGTGCCAGCCCCACCTCCAGGGCAGGCTGAGCCAGATGTAACACAAACAAATAAATGAGGTTTTAAAAATAAATAAATAAAATTATATATATATATATATATATATATATATATATATATATATATAGGCTGAGGATGGAGCTCAGTGTGAAGGCCCTGGGTTCAATCCTCAGCATCCCACAAAGGAAAAACTTTTGCACACATCCCCATCTAAATAAAGCAATAGGAAAATACATGCTACCCGGTGTGTGAAGTTCGATTCGGTGGTCTATACTTAAGGCATTATTAGTCTGTCACATATCAGGTGCAACAGAAAAGGCGTCACATATAGGTCACACTCCAGGGAGTCCACAGCCAACCTGGAAGGCAGATGCAAGTGGCTCTAGTGGCTGGTGACAAACAGTATAACAGAACAGTGAAGAAGAGATAAACTCTCAGGCACCAGAATGGTTGCCAGAGGCTGACCTTTGACCCAGCCTTTTAGAACAAAGGCACCAGTGTTCCTCTGAGCTGCTGACTTCACCAGGCTCAAACTCTCATGGGGAAGGGGATGGCACCACTGCTGTAGCTGTATAACGAATCACCCCCAAACTTGGAAGCACAAAACAACCCTGTCTCCCACTCAGGGACTCAGCCTCAGTTCTCTCCTGGCTACTCAGGGTCTCTGCTAGAAGCCTAATGCCTGGCCTGGAATCACACAAAGGCTACTCACTGCCCTCGCTGATGCTTCCACTGGGGCCTGGCCTACCTCACAGCACGGTGCTTGGGCCCAGACACGAACACCCAAGACAGGACCAGGTGAAAGTTTAGGTTCTCACTTTAGAAGTCATGCAGCTCACGCACCTGTAATCCTAGCACAGTGGGAGGCCAAGGCAAGAGTATAGTGAGTCCAAACCCAGTCTGGGCAATTTAGAAAGACACCATTTCAAAAGTAAAAAAAAAAAAAAAGTGGCTGGGACTGTAGCTCACTGCTTCCTGGATTCAGTCCCCAGGAGTACTGTGAAAAAAAGCGGAGTGGGGAGAAGTTATGCAAAAGCTGGCTATGGTGGTGCACACCTGCAATCCCAGCACTTGGGAAGCTGAGGCAGGACAATCACTGCAAGTTTAAGACCAGCCTGGACTACATAGCAAGGCCCTATTTCAAAGAACCAAAACAGGGAGGCTTGCAGGTTAGCTCAGTGGTTTAAGATCCTGTGCAGGGAATCCCAGCCAGGCACAGGGGACAGCAGTTCAATCCCCAGACCACACCCTTAAGGAAGCCTAAGCCAGCCAAAAAAGAAAAAAAAAATCCTTCTCAAAAAACCAAAACCAGGACTGGCGGGATGGCTCAGTAGTCTAAAGCGCCTGCTTGGGAAAGCTTGGGCGGCTTCAGGGACCGCGGTTCGATCCCCGGCACCATATGCTGCACCAGCCCTGCCCTCGGGGTGGGCTGAGCCGGCCATAGGAATGAGTGAATAAACAAACAAAGGTTCTGAAACAAGAAAAAAATAAATAAATAAATAATTCTTTAAAAAAAAAACAAAACCAACACACACACAAGAAAAAGTTATACACAAAAAGAGAAGATAAGAAGTCATACGTGCCTTTGTTTCTGATTTTTGTCCTTGTTTTTGTTTTTACTTTTCCAAATAAAGTAAAATTCAATTTTAAAAAAGTAAGAAGTCATACAGTATCACTTGTGCTGCATCCAGTTCCTTAGGAAGAAGTCACTGAAGTCAGCCAGTACACAAAAGGAGGAGAATTAGACACTACCCTTTGGTGTGAGGGCTGGCATGACTCTCCAAAGCCATGGAACCGGAAATACTATTGTGGCCCTTTAGGTCCCAGGAGGGGCAGTGGTGCCTGAGGCTGGGCCCACTGGACATGCTGTGTGTGTGTGTGTGTGTAGCGGGGATAATGACTGGGTCCCTGAGTACATACCAGCTCCAGGTCACAAAGAACCGCAGCTTACTGTTTGTAGCGTGAGGGTTCCCCAGAGGTCAGGGGTTGACAGTTTGGCCCCCAGTGCAGTAGTGTTCAGAGGTAGGACAGCGAAGTGACTGGGTGAGCAGGGTTCTGGCCCCTTCAGAGCTGAAGGGATCACTGGGAAGTGGCAGGGCCTAGATGGACGGAGCAATTATTGGGAACATTTACTCTCAAGGGAATATTTTGGCCCCAGGTTCTCCCTCTCCCTTCCCCTGTCTTCCTTCCCCTCTTCCTCCCTCCTCCTCCGCCTTGGCTCCTCTCCCCTCTTCCTTTCCCGTGCCCTCCTCTTCTCCCTTCTTTCCCCTCCCCCACTTCACTCTTCCTCTCTCCCCTCTGGTGACCATGAGGTGAGCGAGCAAGTAGACTACAGCTATTTCCCACCACACATTCTCTGCCGTGATGTTCTTCCCTACCAGAGGCCCAAAGTGATTGAACCAAAAAACCATGGGCTAAAACATATGAAACCACAGGCCCAGATCAGTCATCCCTCCTTTGAAGTTCTTAGCAGCTCACACCTATAATCCCAGCACTCTGGGAGGCTGTGGCGGGAGGATCACCATGAGTTCAAGCCCAGCCTTGGCTCAGCAATGAAGCCGACACAGTGACCTTGGGCCGCCTCTCAACAAGCCCTTACAATGACAAAGATTCCATGGTGAACAGGTGTTGGTGGCCACACAGTCATCTTTCATCTACAACTGCAATATCCAGATCAGGAAACCCCAAGGATTTTAAGTAGAATAATGCATTTTGCTAGGCATGGTACATACCTGTAATTCCAGCACTCAGGAGGCTGAGGCAGGAAAATTCAAGGCCAGCCTGGTTACATAGTGAGTTCAAAGCTACCCTGAACTACATAGCAAGAGCATCTCAAGAAAACAAACAAAAAATAGCTTACATAGACTGCTAAAAGCAACCACAATACTGGACTACCTGCTAATTTAGTTTGAGCGTGTTCAAACAATTAGCTTGACTATGTGATACTTGTGCCTCTAAGCTATAAGTGATCACACATGTTATGACTTTAACATGTTGATTACGTGCTTGCCTTCACCCACCCCAGGCCAGGTCTGACACTTTGGAGGGCTGGGTCCATCTTATCCAGTCTCCTCAAAGGATTTGCAACAGGGGAAGAACAAGCCAGCCGACTCCTTGGAAGAACCTGGGAACCAGGCCGTCATTTACCCTCAGTTCTGCTCCTAGCTTTGCCACCTCAGGTATAAGGGCTTTGCTGTGCATGGCTTTAGTGTCTTCTTCAAAGAGTTGTAAATCAGAGTACGTTACTCTGCCCTGCCTCTACATAATAATAAATGTTAGACTTCTCACTCAAAAATCTTAACCCAGGTTGTTATGACTTAATCTAGATGCCCCGCAAAGCCTCATGCACTCATAGATGGGGGTCTTGGGGAGTGATTGGATCAAGGAGGCCTGATTCTCAGCAGTGGGTGAATTCATAGATAAATGTAGTGCCGGGGATCCAGGTGTGGTGGTGCACATCTATAATCCCAGTGTGAGGAATGGGGAAGAGGAAGGACTGGCTGAGGCAGGAGGAGCCCCAGAAGTTTGGCTACACAGTAAATGCAAAGCTAGCCTGAACTACATTGTGAGACCCTGTCTCAAATAAATAAATAAATAAATAAATAAATAAATAAATAAATGTATGTGGTGCTGGGAGGTAAAGCCTGGCTGAAGGAGGTTGGTCACTGGGGCTGTGACCTGCAAGGGTCTATGTCCCTCCTCCTCCTCCTCCTCTTTTGATCCCTCTCTGCTTCCTGCCTGCCATGCTATGGGTTGTTTCTCCTCTGCAATGCCCCTCTTCCATGCCAACCTGCCTTAGAGTGAGCCATGGACTGGAACCTCCACAGAATGTGAGACAAAATAACCCTTCCTTAAGTTATGGGTGTCAGGCGTTATGTGCCAGCAATGAGAAGGCAACTGGGACGTGGGAAATAGTGAAACACGCCTATAATTTCAGGCACCATAAGGCTGAGGCATGAGGATCTCAAGTACAAAGTTAGTCTGGGCAACTTAGCAAAATCCTGGCTCAAAATAAAAAATAAAGGCTGGGAAAGTGGAGGAGTGGCAGAGCACTCCTAGGAGATAGATGATGGGTAGACATACATAGAATGCCTGACCTCACCCTTCCCTATTTAGCTTTTTTTATTTCCCATAAGTCCTTCCTCTTCCCCATTCCTCACACTATAAGACTGCAGTGCTTCTGAGCCATCCCTCACTCCTGCAGGAGGAGAAGAAGGAGGAGGGGAAAAGGCTGGTGCCAGTAGCCCAGCTCTGAGAGGGAAACAAGAGCTGGCATGCCGTGGAGGCTGAAATGGTGCAGGAAGCTAAGTCCTTTCATTCACTGATGAAACACATATTATTACACCTTGCTGGAGTCCAAGCACTGCACAAGAAGCTGAGGATAGAAGAGCGAGGCAGAAAGAAGCCCCTGCATCTTTGCAGACTTTGGCAATTGTTACTTATTAGTTACAGCTCGAGGGAAGCTAGGTGCAGATGAAAGAAAGAAGTACAGTTCAGAGGCACAGTAAGGAAGTATGCTCCCCTGGGCAGGTGTCAGAGCCCCAGCTAAAGGCCATCTTAGGCTGGGCTGTGACAGCAGCCAGCCGGAGACATGCTCAGCACCACCCAGCACTGGTGACACCCGCAGCATCTACAGTGTCACAGAATGCTGTGGCACTGCCCTGTGTGCTAGAGGGAGGGTGTTGGCAGCCTCTCTAGCTGTCCTTCCCAAGTTGAGACCCCCAAGGTGTCTGGAGGGTGCAGGCGCCAGGGCCAGGACACCCAGGTCCACTGGCCTCACTAGTTCTCCCTCTGAGTGACCTGCCTGCTGCGCCAAGGCAGGAACTGATGCTCAGAGAAAAGTGGCAAAGAGGAAGTGGCAGTGGCCAAGCAGATGAGTGCTTCCTGTTCACCACTCAGTAAGAACCGCACTGGATAGTTGGAGAATGCTTCAGGGGTGTGCAGTCAGGTGGGCACCATGGAGCCCACCACAGGGATCTTCTCTGAAAATGATCTCGTGCTGTCCCCCAAACTCAGAGAAGGGATCATGCAGTTACTTTTCTACTATTTAAGATTAGTGTCACTAGTGTGGTATATCATATCTATAGTCTTGGCACACGAGAGGCTGAAACAGAGGATTACAAGCTCAAGACAGTGGAAAGAAACAGAGAGGGGGAGAGGGGGAAAGAGAGAGAAAGAGAGAGAGAAGGAATTGAGGCAGAAGGATCAATACGAGTTTGAGGCAAGCTGGGGCTATGCAATACGTTCTACATACTGAACCCTATCTCAAAAAAAAAAAAAAAAAAAAAGACTAGATTCTTAGTTGAGTGTAGCAGTTGTCATAATGAGCTAGAAAAAAATCCAACTCTACTTCAAATTTTTATCCTGTCCCATGTATCATGTTATCATCAGCTCCTAAGAAATAAGTTAATAGTATTAAGCTACAAAGAGATAAACAGCTGAGTCAGTCCCCTGAACTCTCAAAGGACATCTTGGTCATACGGTGGAACATTGGTTCACAAACTTAATTTGTTCCACAGTTCTAGAAAGATGGCCACAGTGATGTTCATCACCCACTGCGGAACCCACAAACAAAAACAAAATTGTTCCAAATGCTTCTGTTTGTGAACCAAACTGTTCACAAAAAAAAAAAAAAAAATGTCCATGAGCCAAGCTACCACTGTAAACTGTACTGTGAAGAAGTCCTTCAATTATCTCTATTTTTTTGTACAAGAAGTCGAATTCAGGACCATGTGTTTGCCAGGCAGGCACTGTGCTGCTGCACTATATCCCCGCCCTTTGAGGAAGCCCTTCATTCTCATTTTATTTGTTTGTTTCTTTGTTTGTTTCTTTGAGACAGGATCTTGGTATTTGAGTCAGGCTGGTCTTGAACTCACTTTGTAGCCCAGGCTGGCCTTGAACTCACAGGGATCCTCCTGCCACAGACTCCTGAGCGCTAGGAGCACAGACACGCACCACCACATCTTGCTAACTGTTTTCTATTGAGAGGTGTACAACCATCCCCTCCGAAAGAAATCCCAATAGAAGTCATTCCTCACCCTCCTTGTGGTCAGTTACTGTGTCAATTTAATGACAGCCTGCAGATGTCCAAATGGGGCATTGCTGCAAGGGCTGTCTTATAGATGCAATTGAAGTGCATAATCAGATGACTGCATCCACGAGGCTGACTCAATCAGAGAAAGTATGGGCAGGCAGAACTGAGGCTTTGTAGCGGAACAAAGCCTGTCCGGGGCCTGACTTGGGCTCCTGCCCACACACTCACCTGCTCTTTGTACTGTCCTGCCCTATAGACTGCAGTTGCCCACAGCCACCTAACCAAATGCCTACAATAATTCCAATTGCCCATGCCCTGTCCTCTCCTGCTCCTTGAAGTCCTAAGCAACTATTGGCCTACCTTCTGTAACTTTGCTTATTCTGGACATTCCAAATAGATGGGCTCATACCATATATGCTCTTGCTGAGTGCAGAGGCACACACCTGTAATCCCAGCTAGTTGGCAGGCTTACACAGGAGGACCACAAGTTCGAGGCCAGCCTGGGCAATTGACCAAGACCCTCTCAAAATTTTTAAAAGGGGCTGGGGATGCAATTTAGTGTGAATGTCCTGGGTTCAATCCCCATACCACAACCCTCCTAAAAAAAAAAAAAACTCCCCACATATGCTCTTTTCTGATGGGCTTCTTTCACTTAACATGATTTCAGTGTTGTTAACATAGTATCGATCAGTCCTTTGATTCTTCTCGCACTGCATCACAGTCCGCTGCATGGAAATACATGCTGTGCACCCTGGTATCTGCAGACAGACAGATGCTTGTTTCTGCTAACTGCTAGAGTAAATAATGGTCCTATGGACATTGGTAGACGAGTGTAGGAAGTGTTTTGTCGCTCCCAATATAGACCCAGGGTTGGAACTGCTGAGTCCCCTTGTGCTCGCTTAACATTGGAGGAACTGCCAGGCTATTTTCTCCACATCCTGATCCACAAGTTGTTTTTCATCTTAGCAGTTCTTGCGGTATGAAGTAGTACCCACCATGATTTTGTGTTTCCCTGATAACTAACAATGGGACACAGCTTCTTGTGTGCTCACTGCTCATGCATGCATCTTTTGAAAATGTCTTTGTAAATCATTTGCCCATTTTTAACTTTTCTAAATATTGAGCCATAAATTTCTTTATATTCGGCATATAAGCCTTATCAGATATATGACTTTTAGCACACGCACACACCCGCATTTCATGAATTATATTTTATCATTTTGTTTTATTTGAAACAAGGTCTCACTATGCAGTTCAGGTTGGCTTTGAAATTACTGTGTAGCCCAGACTGGCCCTCCAACTCATGCCAATCCTCCTGCCTCGGCCTCCCAAGTTCTGGGATTACAGGCATGCACCACCACACCAGACTTTTTTTTTTTTTTTTTTTTTACTTTGAGATAGCATCACCCTAAATTGCTTTAGGCTAGGCTGGTCTTGAACTTGTGATCCTCTTGCTTCAGCTTCTTGAATAGCTGCAATTATAAGTATGCACCCCAGTACCCAATTTTGACCATTGATATTAATGCCCCAAGCTTCAAATTTTTGCAGTAATCCTACTAATCTATCCTGCCAGTCATGTTTTTGGTGTTGTATCTAAGAAACCGCTGCTTAATCCAGGTCCTGCACCACTCTGTTACCAAGGTTCAGCCTATGTTGTCCTCGGAGAGGCTAACGTTTTGGCTCTGCCATTTAGGTACGTGGGCCCAAGACCTCTAAGCTTTACCTCTTGGGGAGTGTTTTCCCAGGAGAATGTTTATGACGCCATCCAAAAGGAAACAATTCAACTATTGTTAAGAGGAAATGCACACTGCTGCTCCTTAGCATTCTGTTCTGGTGGGGAACAATATTTGCAATGCGCCAGCACTCTGTGTAGGACAAATGAGCGCTTTCACAAAGCCGGCTCCTGAATGGGGAACAGCGATGACCTATTTGCTAGAGAGCCAGCCAGCCCAAGCCACTGGCTTCATGTGTGAGGGAGGAAGAAAGGCTCCACTGTGAGGGGTGGAAACCCCCAAACACCCAATTGCTAATTCGGTCTAAAGGAGGGAGCGCAGAGCCTTCCATAGCTTTAAAAAAAAAATCTATTTTCTTGTTGCTCAAGGAAGATGAATCAAAACTGATTCTAAATGTCTTGTGACCTGGAAATATTTAATGTAAATATAATGGTCCTTTTATTTATGTTTTCCCTGTAAAGCAGGGAGGAAGAGATGACATAATATAAACAAAGCAAATGCTGTCTTTGCAGGCGGCTGGGGGATGAGAGCTCCCAAGAGTCAAAAACCGAATCCAAGGATGCAGCGCTGAGCAGTAGTCCTGAGTTCAAGCTGTCACAGCAGGAGGCAGATTATTAGTAGCAACAGTAGGGAAAGGCTCGGTTCTGGTACCGTTCCGGGCTCCAGTGCTGCCTCCTCTGCCGGATGCAGACACTGGCCCTTCCGCAGCAGCAGCAGCCCATGGGAGGCAAGCTAGAGACACTGAACCTGAGTCTGGAATGTACGAACCTTTGAAAGGGGCTGCCTGCCCAAGTCCAGATGCCCAGCGGGTCCCAGGTCATCCCGGTGAGCCGGCATAGCTGGGCATGGGTCTGGGTGCTAGAAACAGAGAGTTTCCAAGGACCAGCCCTGGCCATGCCACTCACACAAGAAGCATAAAGAAAACACTCCAATTTAGTTTGGGTCCTGGGAGGCTGAGACAGGAGGATCACCACAAATCTGAGGCCATCTTAAGCTATATAATGAGTTTAAGTCCAGCCTGAACTACATAATGAGACTCTGTCTCAAAAAAGTGTTTATTTTGAGCGATATTCTCAATTAGTAATCATTTTATAGAAGTGAAATGGGTTTCTCCCCAGAAATTAGAAACTTTAAAGCAAGTTATGGTGGTACATGTCGATACTCCCCCAGCTACTCAGGAGACAAGAGGTTTGCCTAAGCCTAAGAGATCAACAGCAGCCTGGGCAAAATAGGGAAATCCTATCTGAAAAAATGAAACAAAATTAAGTGTATTACTCCAGTAAATAATGTCCAGTAGTATGATTAAGCTATTAAGCTACTAAGAGATATTTCAAGGACAATGGCATACTTTATTATTTAAATTGATATTAACCCTAATTGAACAACCCTATTAATTAAAACAGGGAAGATCAGATCTCAACAACTCTTTCTCTCTCTCTTTCTCTCTCTCTCTGTCTCTCTCTCTCATATATATATATATATATATATATATATATATATATAGTTTTTTGAGACAGGTCTTCATGCTGGCCTTGAACTTGAGGCAATCTTCCTGCCTCGGCCTCCTGAATGCTAGGATTCCTGGCATGTGCCACTATGCCCAGCTCACCTGGCACTACACCTAACCAGTCATTCAAATTCCTATTGACATATGAAGGTAATAATACATTATTTTCTATATACTATACCACTAATGAATATTAATACATGAGCCTTAGGGATACATCTAGGTGACCAAAAGCCCTAGAATACTCTTGCTAGACTTGCTGGGGACAGAAGATCCTCTGAGGGAAACGCAGTGCTCACACAAAGAGGGTGAGTCCTAGTTCAGTAAAGTCATCTATCTAAAACTAGCACCTCCTATTTTATAAGGCTTGTTTCCTCTGATTACTTTTCTGTACCTAGAAATATTAGTATATATAAAACATGTAGAACTGTTACATGGATATATTACAATCGTGTTTTAGATGGGTATCTTTGAATGCTATTATGGTTTATATCTAGATGCCTCCAAAGCCTCATGTGCTCATGGAGCGGGGGGGACTTCTGGGAGGTGACTGGCTCCTGGGGCCTGATACTCTCTGGTGGCTTCATCCACTGATGGGTTTATAGCTAAGAGCTGTTGGGAGCTGAAGCCTGGTGGGAAGGGGAGGGTCACGGGGCGTGGCCTGGAAGGGTGCCTCTCCCTCCTCCTCCTCCTCCTGGATCCCTCCCTGCTTCCTGCTGCCATGCCATACTGTTTCTGCTCTTCCATGCTGCCCTACCTCGAAGCCAGACAACCATGAGCAAATACTTTTACTGTGGGTATTAGGTACTGTGTCCCAGCAATGAGAAAGTACTAAGACAAGGAATTTGGGCACAAGATCAGGATATGACACTATTCTATCACAGATATCTACTTCACATATTATGATTATTCTGATAGTCTCATGAATTTACTTTACCTTCCAGCCTGAATCATGAATGGTATTTCTACGCCTTGCCCACTATAACAGGTTATCCAGGCCATATACTCAGTGGGCACAGTAACATCAGTGGTGATCAAACAAATGAAACACTGATGGCATTGTAGTTGGGGGTTTAACAAGGAGAAACAGTAAAATCCAGGACACATATTTTATAAGATTATTTTATAATAGTCACCTGAAGAATCATATACATAGAAAGTGCAGGAAATCTGTCCACACATTCAAGACTAAATAATCCAGCTGGATTATTACTGGATCTCACAGTAATGTCCTGCATGAGTCCAGCTGAAGACCTAAAGGCCATAACAATGTCTCATGCAGGACTGTTTCATGGGTCTATGCTGGGAAGACTCAAGATCAGTGGTGGAAGCTAGAAAGTCTGAGCCAGCGGGATGAAGGACCTGTGCTAGGAGGCTGAGGGATCTGCAGTGGAGCCAGGACGCAATGCTCAAAGTAAGAACCATAGCTCCATGAACAGAACCACAACCATCTTCAGTGACAGTGAGGTCCCAAGCTCCTCTGAGGATGAGGACAGCCAAATTCCTGTTAGGAAAGACAGTGCCGCAAGCTTGTCCAGGAGGCTGAGCAATGCACCAATCGTCCCCTCTGGAGCCAAGAAGTGATGCTCAAAGGAGGTCCAGAGCTCCCCAATGTGAACCAAAGCCATTCACACCAACAAGGTCCCAAGCTCCTTTGATGACGACAACAGCCAATTTCATCAGGAAACCAGCATGACAAGGTCCTCCAGGAAAACCTACAGCTTCCCTAGCAGCTTATCTTCTTCTCCAGTTCTGTCTCTTATGCTGCTGGCAACAATCCTCAGGTGGGCCTTGCACACTCAGCAAGTACCACACCGGCTCAGTTCTGCTGCGTATTTATATGTTGACTCCAGCTGTCAATCTACCACAGACAGCTACCCTCTAAAGCTGCAGTAGAAAAACTAACACACAGAGCTGGGCATGGTGGCACATGCCTGTAATCCCAGCACTTGAGAGGCTGAGGCAGGAGGATCACTGTGAGTTCGAGGCCAGCCTGGGCTACAAAGGTGAACTGAAGGCCAGCCTGGACTGCATAGTAACACCTTGTCTCAAAAAAAAACAAAACAAAACAACAACAAAAAACCACCTAGGGCACATGTCTTTTTCTTTTACCATTAATGTACAAGGTTCTTTTCTAAGCTAAAGCTTTAGTATTCAGGATTAATTGCTTTAATTATCACCTTATGATAAGTAAGTGGATTGTGGGTTGCAATTTGGGCACTTGTCTCTAAAAGATTCGCTGTCACTGTTCTAAAGGTTCTGACTGGAACAGGATCATAACACAGTTGTTAACTGTCAAGAACTCACTCATCACACAGTTGCAGCATATGTATTGCTACATCAAGCCAACACTGACAGGACACTAACAAGAGACACTTACTCTGGCCTCATGCCAGAGGACATTAGGTGAGAGCTACAGGGAAAAACAACCATGAGGCATCTGGAAAATGACCCAGGAATTCAGAGAGAAAAGGTTCTGTGCCTGGAAAGGCAGTACTTCAGAAAGGCATGAGTAATGACAAGTTAAGTAGTACAGCAAGTCCCCAACTTACAAACATTCAGATTTCGACCTTTCATAGGTATATTGCATCACATTCATTTTGTTGCATATGAACAAATCTGACTTACAATTATCCTACAATGTAACTCATGTGTAAAGCAGATTTCCAAATAAATGTAAAAAGTATCAAGGGATGGAAGTATAGTTTGGTGATAGAGCCCCTTGACTAGCATGTGATAGCCCCTGGGTTAGATGGGGGGAAGGGAAAATGATAGGGAGAGATAGAAAGGGAGGGAGAGAGGAAAGGGGAAGGAGAAGAAGGAAAAGGAAGAGAAGAGGGGGGAGGAAAGAAGGAAAGAACAAAAAGACAAAGTAGGATCTTTTTGCTGTTTTTGAGATAAAGTCTTGCTATATAGTTGAACTACGTAGCCTCGAACTCACTATGTAATCCAGACTGGCCTCAAACTCATGGTGATGCTCCTGCTTCAGCATCCTCATTGCTAGGATAATAAATGTACACCACCACACCTGGCAAAAAGTAGGTTTTGAAAAGGTATAACTTTCTCCTAGATCTCAAATCCTACCTAAGAAATAATAAGAATAAGAACAGGAGGCGTCCCATAGAGAAAACAGAAACTACGCAATAGCAATGCCAGAAAGTCTCCTGACTGCATGTTAGGCATTCGTATGTCAACAAAACTACAAAGAGCCAGGAAGACACAGCAAGGGATAGCTTGAGAAGATAGGGACATGTGGAAAGGACACATGTTTTCTTCTCCCTCAAACACTAGAGGCAACTCGTGTATGAGGCTGGAAAGGCCCTGTGGACCACCCTACTTCCAGCTGAAGAGCCTTGGCAAGGCTAACAGTACACTCCAGGCTTCTGTGCAGAATGACACAACTTCTAGTCCTGAAAACATGCCCCTAACTCATCCTGGCCTCCCCCATGAGCAGTCTTGTTTTTAACTGCTACATTCTTAACAAAAGAGTCAGAAAATGAATCAGAGCTTTCATGGGTAAGATGCCATTGACACAAAGATACACCATACTGTTTGAAAACTTTTAAAAATGTAGAGGCCTGGGATGTAGTTCGGTGGTAGAATGCTTATTTCACATGTGAGGAGCCTACGTCCAGACCCAAGCACCACACATGCACACAGAAAACAACAAAAAGTCCAGCCACATAAGAAAAATAAAATTTTAAATGGGGAACAATGCCTTGTATGGCTTCATTACACAAGGGGCACTACTGGAGAAGCACAGGGCACAAAAATTTACAAAGTAAATATGAGGCTTTACTATTAACTTAACTTCCTATTTTTTCTACAATTTGTTTCCAAATGTTTTCATTATTCTTATGTCTATCAATGTTACATGTATACAGAGTTTTAAGCAATTCTGCCACCTCTATTACAAATAAAAAAAAACAAGTTTATTGTCTCTCTACCTCATCTTTTCCCTATGTAGCTAATGATATCTTTTTAAATCTTAAATTAAAAATTGGGCCAGATGTGGTAGTTCATGCTTATAGTCGCAGCATTCAGGAGGCTGAAGCTGGAGGACTACTAAGAGTTTGAGGCAAGCCCAACCTACTCTTGGCCTGCTTGGAGGGCCCAAGGGAAATTTTCACAGGTGAAGTACCCAGGTTAAAGAACACACGTGTGCAAGACATCAGCAACAGTTAACAGCATCCAGCAGAGTGCAAGAACACAAGACAGTGTCTTTACTATATAATTCTTATACAGTTTATTATCACCTATTTACATTCTCACATGCTGGCCTCATTGGTCAATGTGTAGCTGTGCATTGCTAAGTCATGGTTATAGAACTGTGTGCCCCATTCTGTGCCTGCACTGACTATGGCGCTGTGTCCTCATGGCTATTCAGAAGCATCCTTACATTCCCAGAGCTTTGACTGAGTAACTCCCCATAGTTACATAGTGAGAGCCAGGCGTGGTGGCGCACGCCTGTAATGCCAGCACTCTGGAGGCTGAGGCAGGAGGACTGATGTGAGTTTGAGACCAGCCTGGGCTACAAAAGTGAGCCCAAGGCCAGCATGAACCGCATAGCGAGACCCTATCTCAAAAAGACAAAAAAAAAAGTTTCATAGTGAGTTCAAGGTCTGCGTTGTTGTATGATTTTTGTCCAGTGCTGAAAGAAACAATGAGAAGACCCGATGAATGTAGCTTCAGAGGACTCACTGAGATTTCTCTTCCTCAGTGAGCCCAGAGCCTCAGAAGGCTCTTCTTTTTATCTAGCATTAAAAAAATGGCTAAGGAGTATACATCACTACTTTAATAGAGACAGCATACTCCAGACATGTAGCTCATGCAAATACAGACACGTAGCTCACGCAAATGCTAACAAATAATACTTTAAGCAGGGGAGGAGGCAACCATTGGTGTCACATAGCAAATAAACAAAGAACAGGGAACCCGGGATGAGCCGCAATCTGCAACCTTGAGCCCCAGCTTTCCAGGACTCTCAGGCAGAAGGCCGCCCTCCCTGGGCTCTGTCTATAATTCAAGGACAGGACACCCGCAGGAGGAACCGCCACCTGCCAACTCCAAGCCTCAGCTTTCCGAGACTCCTGAGCAACAGAAGGCAGCCCTCCCCGGGCTGTTCCATGTCTCACCACAGCTGGACACCACTGTCCTTCATTCTTAACTCTCTCTGTTACTACACAGCCTAAACTACAAAGCAAGGCCACCTCAAAACACATTAAAAATGAGGGTGTAAGTGTGCTAGGGATTGGGTTCTAAACACATGCTCTACCACTGAGCTATGTCCTTAGCCTATTTATTTGGGGTCCATGTGATGGGTTAATACATGTATAATGTTTAAATCAGGGCAAACTTAGCTATCTCCTCAAATGTGTATCATTTATTCTTTTTTTTTACATTTATCAACTCTGTATAGCAAAAAGTCAAATTCCTTTCTTCCAGCTTAGTGAAATATATAGTATATAACCATTATCCATAGTAACCCTACCATGCAATAGCCCACCAGTACCTCCTGTTCCCAACTCTAATTCAGTAATCACTAATCAAGCTCTGTCTGCTCCTCACACCTGTGTGTTAATGCAATTTTTAAAGTCCCTTTCCTAGGGGCCTGGCGGGATGGCTCAGTGGTCTAAGGCGCCTGCTTGGGAAAGCTTGGGCAGCTTCAGGGACCGCGGTTCGATACCCAGCACCACATGCTGCGCCAGCCCTGCCCTCGGGGTGGGCTGAGCCGGCCATTAAAAAAATGAATGAATAAACAAATAAAGGTTCTGAAACAAGAAAAATTAAATAAATAAATAAATAAATAAATAAAGTCCCTTTCCTAGACAGGCATAGTGGAACAAGCCTGTAATTCCAGCATTCAGGAGGCTGAGGCAGGAGAATCATTGTAAGGTAAAGGGCAGCCTGGGCTACACAGAGACAATGGAGATAGTAATATGTGCCAGTAGTCCTAGCTATTGGGAAGGCTGAGACTTCCCAGGCAATTTGAAGGCCTGATTTATTTCACTTGAGTATGTTCTCTAGTTGCATCCATTTACCAACAAAAGATTAAAATTTACCGTTTTACAGCTGAATAATAATCCAGTGTGTAAAAATACATCTTCCTTATCCATTCTTCAGTTGATGGGCATCTGGGTTTCTTCCAGGATTCAGCGATGACAAAGTATACTGCTACAAACATGAGTGCACATATATCACTGTGACATGAGGTCGTTATGGTTTGTGTATAGGTGTCCCCTGCCCCAAAGCCTCATGCAGTTATGAGGCAGCTTCTGCAATTTGTGATTGGTTATTGTGGGAATGGGTGCTGCACCTCCCCTGGGACAGGCAATTTGCATTTTAATGTTAGAAAGGAAGAGAAGTTAGCTGCTTGAGCTGCTGCTACTCTCTTGCTGAGCTGCTCCGTGCTCTTTGGCCACCACTATGAAAGGTTGCTCTCTGTCATGAGCACCCTGCCTTGGAGCTAGCTGAGTATGGACTGAAACCTCCAATAACTGTGAGCTAAATAAACCTTTCCTTCCCTTAATTTGAGTGTCGGATATTTGTCCCAGCAACGAGAGGAGAGTAACTAAGACAGTTTTTCAGGTTCTTCTGGAAAAATACATAGGAAGGGAATAGCTAGCTTGAATGGGATCTCCAATCCGAGCTTTTTTTTTTTTTTTTTTTTTTTTTTTTGCAGGACTGGGGCTCGAACTCACGACCTCACACTTGCCAGGCAGGCACTTGTGCCATGGAGCTATCTGCTTGGCCCCTTCCATTCCTAGCTTTGAAGGAATCTCCAAACTAATTTCCACAGTGGTTGTACCAGTCTTCACTCCCACCAACAGTGCAGAAATGTTCCTTTTCCTCCACAGCCTCTCCAGCATTTGTTACTGGCTGACTTCTTCCATGTTAGCCATTCTGTCCAGGGTGAGATGGAATCTCAGTGTTGTTTTAATTTGCATTTCTCAAATGACCAATGATGTCCAATATTTTTTCATGTATTTACTTGCCATTTGTGTTTCTTCCTCTGAGAAGTGTGTATTCATCTCAGAAGCAGGATGGTTTGGATCACTGTACTCTGCATTTCTGCTGGCCTACAGAAAGAAGAGTTGTTTTTTGTTTTTTGTTTTTTGTTTTTTTTGTCTCCTTTTTTCAATTGTTTCTCCTTCTTAATTCTTTATACATTTCTTTTTTTCTTCTTCCAATTTTACATGCATATATCTGGTAATATGAGTAACTGGTTGGAAGACAACTCATTTCCTTCTGAGGAGTGGTCTTTGAATCCCACACTACCATTGAACTAGCAGTCTCTAGGGTGCTCCTTGGGCATCAGTTTGCCCACGGAACTATTCTTTTGAGATAGGGTTTAGCTATGTAGTTTAGGTACGCCTTAAACTTAGTATGTATGTAGCCTAGGCTTGCCTCAAACTTGTAGCATTCCTCCTGCCCCAGGCTTTCAAGTGCTGGGATTAGTGTGTGCTACCACACCAGGCTTGATTATAAGCACCTTGGTGAAGGCTACTTCTCAGACTGGGAGAAAGCAGGGAGAGGATGCTTTCTGGAGTCAGTGACCAAGTCTTATGCTTGATTAAAAAGATAAAGACAACTTGCTTGCTTTTCAAAACCAAACTTTTCTTTCCAGCAGAAATCTCCTTGGCCATCGTTTCCTAAACATAAAAAAGCCAGCTCTTCTGGAGCACTTGGAGTTTAACCTCACTATGCCTCAGCATGGTACTGCACATAGGCTATTCACCAACTTGAAACTTGAATAGAGGGAAAGGAAACATCAGGTGGGAGATTTCCAGGGTAGAAATCAAAACCTAAGCAAACTGCTTTCAACCAGTGGTAAGCAAGATAATTACTTTACTTACTTTCAATGAAAATTGAGCCTTAAAAGAGTTTAGTCCCAGCGTCAGCAAGATAGCTCAGCAGACTAAGCACCTGCTTAGGCAAGCACAGTGGCTGGGGTTCAATTCCTGGCACCGCATGCCACGCTGGCCTCAACCTGGGCATGCTGAGCCAAGGACCGAGTCCAGGTGTGGTGGCACACACCCATAATCTCAGCACTGGGGAGGCTGAAAACAGGAGGATCACTACAAGTTCAAGTTGCATAGTGAGACCGTGAACAAAATACAAATAAACAAATAAAGAAACAAGCAAACACTAAGGAGTTTTGTCACACAAATGTATCATGGATCCTCCCAGAATATGTCTGCATTATAGTGGGTAAGAATATTGAACTCACAAGGGAAAACTTTAGTCAGGCATGGTAACACTCATGTAATCCCAGCACTTGTGAAGCTGAGGCAGGAGGAACACTGAGTTCAAGGCCAGCCTGGGCTACCAAGTGAGTTCAAGGCCAGCTTGGACTACATGGTGAGACCCTGTCCCCACAAAAAAGTGAAAACTTTCATAGTCATCGTACATCACTGCTTATACAAGCATGAGTAATACTGACTACAAAGAAATGTATTTTAAATATTAAGCCTTTCTCAAATGATAAATGCAAACTACACTCATTACACAATAGCCATCATCTAATGAGCACAGAATTTATTTTTCTGACTTCAAAAGTTTTGAATTATATTTCCACACTCACAAAAATCAGTCATACTCACTGCATGACTTAATTCTGTCATTAATATCTTCACTTTTTTTTTCCAGTACTGGGGATTGATCCTTGAGTCTCTGTACTGAGCTACATCTTCAGTCCTTTATGTATTTATATTTGTTTTGAGATATGCTCTCGCTAAGTCACTAAGTTGCCCAGTTTGTGGTCCTTCTGCCTCAGCCTCCCAGAGCTCTGGGATTATAGGTGTGCACTACCACACCTGATTCATTAATTTGCTTTTTAACCTGAAGCAAGGCATATTCTTCCTCTACAGGAACACAGTATTTTGCTCACTGCACTTCACTTAGGCTATCTGCACAGCACATCACTGATGCCTTCGCTAGGATAATGCTTTGTAGCACCTTGGCTGCCATCAGGCCAGGATTCAGCAGCAGGCTAAGGACAAAAGCTGCAGAGCCAGTGGCCCAGGTGCCGCGGGCTCTAACTGCACTACTGGTCTGCTTTGTCCTGAGATACAAGGAAGGTGATAAGATTGGCCAAGACCTTCTGCAGTGCCCTGGCCTTTCATTTTTCCCACTGAAGCAACATCTTGCATCTATCTATCTATCTATCTATCTATCTATCTATCTATCTACCCATCTATCTATCTATTTGGTTTTTCAAAGATAGGGTCTCTGTATAGTTTAAGGTGCCCCAAACTCACTAAGTATCCCAGCCTAGCCTCAAACTTATGACAATCCCCCTGCCTCAGCCTCATTTATTTATTTATGTCTAAACTTCTTTTCTGGCTATAGAGGGTTTTTTTTTTTTTTTTTTTTTGCTTGTTTTGTCTTTTTCAGACAGGGTCTTACTATGTAGCCCATAGTGGTCTTGAACTCACTATGTAAGTCATGCTGGCCTTGAACTTGTAGCAAACCTCCTGCCTCAGCCCCCAGAGTGCTGGGATTACAGGCATGTGCCACCATGTTCAGTGAAATCTGGAAATTCACAACTCTCTTAAACACAGTGTACCTCTACCATCCTTCTTGGCTTGTCAAGAAGCCAAAGAAGGTTCCTGCTGATCTCACTGGTTCTGGGAAGAGGATTCCATGCAGTGTACATTAGAGGAGTATACAGGAGGTGCCCACAGCCATGCACACAACCACAGCGCCACTGTCCACTGCAGAGGACATGCACTGCCTCACCAGGAGTCTCAACAGCACTCAGGAACTGGGAGAGCTATACAAACGAGGTGACAGCTACCACAAAGGTCATTGCTGTTTTCTTTTGTGCAGCTTCTAATTAATGCAGGCAAAGTGTCCCTTCCTGTTTTGATCCTGTGGTTGGTTTTCTGAAGCACTGTCTCATAGCCTTAGACCCTCCTCTTTACTCTCCTGTGAGTTATGGGGCTCAGACTCCAGACTGCCAGTTGTCACTGCCCTAAGAAGAGGTAACAGTTGTCTTTAACACACACACACACACACACACACACACACACACACACACACACGACTACCTGCTATGCTTAAACTGCTACTCAGTGATATTAGTGAAGAAAACAGGACAACCCTTGTTTTTTTCCTTCTGGATTTTAATTATGTACATAAATAGCAACATGAGAACAACGTATTCTAAGGCTCGTACATTATCTCTAGGTGAAAGGATTTCAGATTAGTCCACTTGCAGTATGGCATCACCCAAGATAATAAAAAGGCCTAGTATAATTTTTCCTGAAGAAGAAAGCCAGTTTTCTACATTCAGTACTGTCTTCTCTGCCACTTTTCTGTAGAAATACTGACTTATTGTCTGGAGTTTCCAATGTTTCCTATAACTGAAAGAAAGAAAAGAAAACATAAGTAAACTATGAAGAAAAACTAAAAGCTCTTAAAAGATTGCAGTTTGAAACTCTAAAAAATTTAAATATAAAATTTTTACATTAAAAAATCATATAAAATATATGTACTACCATTACATGACTATAAGGATCATGAGCCAGAGAAAATAGCAGTTATTTCCATTTCACAGATTGTTAAACTAAACCTCATAAAGGCTTTGTGGTCCATCATTACTACATTCAGACTATTAATTGGCTGTGTACCTGAGCAGAATGAAACAGATGGATGGTATTATGATTTACATCTAGATGTCCCCCACAGCCTCAAGCACTCAGGTGAGGCTTCTGGGAGGTCACTGGATCACGGGCTACTGTATACACTGGATACTAGTCAGTGCATTTTCCCACTGATGATGTCATAGCTAAATGGGATGTTGGGAGGTGAAGCCTGGTTGCTGGAGGTGGGTCACTGGGGGTGTGGCCTGGAAGGGTTTGTGTCCCTCCTCCTCCCTTGATCCCTCTCTACTTCCTGCTTGCCATGAGCTCCTTCTCTGTGATGCCCCTCTACCATGTTGCCCTGCCTTGGAGCCAGGCAATTATGGCCTGAAACTTGTATAAACTATGAACCTCCTTGAATTTGTGACTGTTGGGTATTTTATATCAGCATTGAAGTAACTAAGACAGATAAATGAATATATACAAAGCAAATGCCTAAGTGGTTCAAGGTCAAACTATATTCCCATGTATGTACTGGAGAACACACAACTTCTCGGCCTCTGTCAGAAGCACATCTCACTCCACATTACCTGTCATTCTTTTTACTTTTTCTGGAATGAAACACATAAATTCAAAGACACACCAAGGCCAAACTGAGTTTTCTTCAGGTGGCTTTTTCCCTCACATGTAATGAACACTGTATATGTAGCAATGTGAGCTTTAGAAATACTATATTTTTTGCAGTATTCAAGATGGAATCTAGGGCCCTACTCATGCTGGGAAAGCACTATGCCACTGAGCCCCATTCCCAGCTTAATGTTTAACAGGTTAGTAACTACTCATTTGATGTTTTAATATAAAATCAAAAATTATAGCCAGGTAAAGTTCCACACACCTATAATCCCAGCACTCTGTAGGTTGAGGTAATGAGATCACCACAAATTTAAGGGCAGTCTAAGCCACACAATGAGTTCAAGGCTAGCCTGAATTACACAGCTAGATTCTGTCTCAACCAAAAAACAAAATAAAGAAAAGAAAAAATTCTAAAATTATTACATTAAACATGTAAATTACTAGCTTATCTTTTCAGTGCTTATGTGGTTCTTTTAGACACAATCTCACCATATAGTTCATGCTGGTCTTGAACTCACTACGTAGCCCAGGGTGGTCTTATCCTCCTGCCTCATCTTCCCAAGTGCTGGGATTACAGGTGTGCAACACTTTACCCACCCTTTATTTCAGGTTACTAATCTGTTCTTTGCCTCCTAAAACTGAGAAGCCAGGTATGGCAGCACACACTTGTTACTCCCAGCACTCTTGAGAGGCTGAGGTAGGAAGATCACAAGTTTGAGCCCAGCCTGAGCAACTTAGTGACACTGTGTGTCAAAAGAAAACATTTAAAAAGGGATACAGGGGCCTGGCGGAATGGCTCAGTGGTCTAAAGCGCCTGCTTGGGAAAGCTTGGGTGGCTTCAGGGACCACAGTTCGATCCCCGGCACCACATGCTGCGCCAGCCCTCCCCTCAGGGCGCGGGCTGAGCCGGCCATAAAAATAAGTGAATAAACAAATAAAGGTTCTGAAACAAGAAAAAAATAAAATTAAAAAAATCTTAAAAAAAAAAAAAAAAAAAGGGATACAGATGTAGCTCAGCATGAAAAGCCTGAGTTTAATTCCCCAGTATCAAATAGCCCCGAAAACAAAACCCTCCAAAAACCCTACTAAAAACAACCCATATTGAACATGCTAGTAGTACACACTTGTGACTTACTAAGTAACCAAAGAAGAGATGAGGTGGATCTATACATACTGCTAAGGATGCACATACCAGTAGTATATTAAGTGAAAAAAGCAAATTCATCCATTCATTCAACAGAACTAAACAGAGCACTACCTATGAAGTACCTGTTCCAAAAAAATGGAACCTAAACCTAATTAAAACTGCAGATACAACATCAGTTTATGAGAAATACAAAGAAAGAAACCAAGAGACAAATGGAGCAACACTAAATGCATATATTCAGCTATAGCTAAAACATGGCGAATTCTAAAGTATGAATAAGGCAGACATCTCAACAAATAAATGGCAAAGGAGACTTAGAGGGCAGGTGATATAGCTCAGTGGTACAGTGCTGCCTAGAATGAGGAAGCTCTGGGTTCCATCCCTCGTTCGGCCAAAGTAATACAAATAAAAACAGATAAGTAAGTTAGGCGTGGTGGTGCAAGCCTGTAATCCCAGCACTCCTGGAGGCTGAGGCAGGAGGATCAGTGAGAGTTCGAGACCAGCCTGGGCTACAAAAGTGAGCTCAAGGCCAGCCTGAACTGCATAGTGAGACCCTGTCTCAAAAAGACCAAAAAAAAAAAAAAAAAAAAAAAAAACAGATAAAGAGGCAGAATTTGTTTGAATTTTGGTTCAAACAAGCCAACCATAAAAAATTATTAATGAGACAATCAGGAAATCTGTACACTGACTGGAGAGTAGATGCTATCAGGGAAAGAGTGTTAATTTTTTTAGTTGTGATAATAAAATTATAATTATGTGCCTTCAGGGAATTTTCCAAGTACTTGCAGAATAATATGAAGTTGATGATTTCATTTTGTCAAAATACCAAAAGCACCTGTTTGTATATACAAACACTGAAAGTCTGAAATGATGTAGGAAACCATGAACAGAAATCACCAGTGAGAAAGGAACAGAAGACCAGCTGTAAAAATCTTAGCCAGGTTTGGTGGTGCACAATTGTAACTCCAGTGTTCTGGGAGGCCATGCCAGGATGGCTACAAGTTCAAACCCAGCCTGGGCATCTCAGTGATTTAGGGAGACCTTGTCACAAACTCAAAAATAAAAATAAAAGGGGCTTGTGCTGTAGCTCAGTATAAATGTCCTGGGTTCAATCCCCAGTACCAGGGGGAAAAAAATGGAACTAAGCTATATACATAGCTCATTGGTACAGCATTTTCCTAACATATCCAAAGCCCTAGGCTCAATCCTCAGCACCAACCAAAAAATTCACCCAACAACATCCTTTTTTACAACAAATATACATTGCTTTTTTAAAAATATTATTTATTTATTTATTTGGTACAAGGTCTTGCTATGCAACTCAGACTTGTAGTGATCCTCCTGTCTCAGCCTCCCCAGCACTGAGATTACAGGCATATGCCATTATGCTCTGTCTCAGTGGCTGGCTCAGCACAGGGTTGGTAAGTCATGTGGTATCGGGGATCAAACTTGAGACCTTGCATTTGCTAGGCAGGGGCTTAGATAGCAGATCTATCTCCCCAGCCCCTGAATTGCTTTTATAGTGAAAAACTACACCTCCTTTAAAGATCTAAAAAAAAAATCAACAGTGATATCAAGCTTGTGTATGTAGTAAGCTGAACTCTGGTTCAGAATATCCACGGAAGGTGAAACAGATAATTACCAGCTTTTTCTTGATGGCTCACCATAAATCTTGGGAATGCGTGCCTCTCTGACTGCTCACCTTGTAGTCTCCCTTCTAGTTCTTTCTCACCTGCAGATTCTGGGATGGGCTTGGACCGCTGCCTTGGATTTATCCGCCAAGTTGTTTACATACTGCAAACTACTTACTGTGCCTTTATTATAAATATAACGGAGGAACTAGACTTGTTTTCCATTAGGATCCCTGCTTAGCAGTCACAGGAGACAGATTTTTTGCTTAGTAGAACAAACAGCTTCCTAACTGACCAAAGAGAGACACCCTGTGGGCTGCTATCACCCACAAAATGAGGGTGTATACAGGCGACAGGAATGTGCCAAGGCAGGCGGCTGGGCCAGTTGGCCCCCAAATTTTAAGTCAACATGACTCTGTAAAAATACAAGGAGAGCAGCTGCGAGGAGGGGTGCTGTGAGTGTCAGGAGATCACAAATTAGAACCCACCCTGGGCAACCTAGTGAGACTCCCTCAAAATAAAAAATAAAGATGGCTGGGATGTAGCTCAGTGGCCTAGCATGTGCAAAGGCCCTGGGTTTAACCTCCAGAATTGCAAACAATAAAACCTGGTCATAAAAGAAAATTCACATCAACTGGAGAAAATTTTCAAAGCACAGGAAATTTTTTAAAAAGTAAAAATCATAGTATTACCTGAAAAATGTACACTTAAATCTCCTTTTATATGTTTTGGTCTAACAATATACTATACTATCTTTTTTTTCATTTAATAATTGTATACATGCTCCCATGCAATTAAATATCACTGAAACAGAATAATATTCCCCTTATTATTCTATGGATATACTATAATTAAACCATTTTCCTGCAGTTGAATATCTAAGTTTCAAATTCAATATAATCTTTAATTATCAGGAAATCACAAGATATAGTACAATTTAATATGTACACAAAATGATATTACCTAGTAATTTTGTATTTAGCAGGTTCTTGATAAGGAAATACTAAGCAAATAAATTAGAATAGATAATAAATTTGAGTACAAGATCAAAAGAAATCTCACTGATTTTCTTTTTTTTTTTTGACTTTTTGAGACAGGGTTTCACTATGCAGTTCAGGCTGGCCTTGAGCTCAGTTTTGTAGCCCAGGCTGGTCTCGAACTCGCACTGATCCTCCTGCCTCAGCCTCCCGAGTGCTGGGATTACAGGCGTGAGCCACCACGCCCGGCTCTCACTGATTTTCTGACTTCATCTAATATACTAAGTTTCTCTAGCTTCAGGTTATTTAGTCATTAGAGAAGGAATAGAATAATTATGCCTAGTAATAATTAACAAAATTGCCTATGTCACTTAAGATAATATCACTACATAATCTTGAGCTTCTCTGTAATACTCATGCACTCAAGTATTTATTTGCATGAGTATTAGCTGAATTCCAGTGTGCTTACAATAAAGTATAGTTTGAAGAAAGAAAAAAAAAACCCTTGGAAATAATAGCACTTTTCAATTGTTTGAAACAGATTTGTAGACAAATCCCAACTGTCTGGTTCCAGCTTGTCTAAGAACCCCAGGTAGCACTTGGGAACAAACACAAATAAGTCATGCCACTTAAGCCCAGAAATTAGAGATGGAATAAAAAGTTTCCACATCAAGGTGAAATGGCTATAATTAATTAAATTAAATTAATTAAAGACAAGCAATTTTAGCTGGCATGAACAATAGTGAAAATAAGCAGAGCTTTCTCGTTCTTTACCTGATTAAAATGGGCAGAGCATGGAGTTTTCTACTTATTTCCAGGTGAACTCTTCACATTTCCTGGCTTATAAAACAAAAGCAGAGCTTTAATGCAGTTTGAAAAGAAATAGTGAAGCACCTCAAAGCGTCTTCAGTATTGACTGAATGCAAACAATAAATATTGCTATTTTAGGGAAGGGAGGGTCTGTGCCAAGTTAGCAAACAGCTGAGGTCAGGAATTGAGAAAGACAATGAGACCCCAAATTCTTCACTGCGCTCGCAGCTGAAGTACATTTTGTTAAATGTTAATGTAATGCAAAGTGACCCATTTCTCAGCAAGCTGTTACCAGAGCACCTTGAGGGGCCTGCTATATAGCCTGGGCCTGAAAGTGGGAAGTAAAACTGCATCAATCTCATTACACACATTTAGCCAAACAGTTCATTTCTATTAAAAATCTAATCATTTGTGAAAACGTTTCTTATGCTTGAAAGCGATTCACTGCTATGCTGCTTTCATGATGGAAGAGGGTTCGGTCTGTGGGAAGTTTCCTGTAGGTACTCGCTCTACGCACTACCCACCAGAGGGCCAATTCCCCAAACCTGCTTACTGTGTGAGAGAGGTTTAAATTGAGCCGCACCCACACTGCACCTGGCCAGCATCCGGGAACATATAATTAGGTCATGCCTCCCGGAGAAGTGCTGTAGGAAGTTTCTGGTGAGAAAAGTTCATGCACTACCTGTTTAAGGCTTTGCTTTCTTTTCTGTAAGTATCAAAGCCTTTCATTCTGAAATCATGTTTATAAGGCCTGACTGGCAACAAAGAGCCACACTCCCAGGAGCTGGAAGGCCGCAAAGCTCCAGGCTGCAGCTGGGCAAGCAATGGTGCTATGCTTCTGGGGCCGGAGCAGCAATGCTCAGTGGAGAGGGACAGGAAAAAGAGGGACAGAGCAGAACATGTGACAGACCTTGTTTCAAAGCCTGCTTTCTGGAGTTGCTGAAAACTAGTCTCTAGGAACTGCTTTTTAACCCATGTTTCAGCATAATTAAGTGCCTGCTCTCACTCTCAAGGATACCTTTATTTGGATGATAAATTCTTTTGCTTGGCTTTTGGCTTTTTGAGTCAGGCTCTTCCTATGTAACTCAGGCTGTCCTTGAACTCATGATGATTCTCCTGCCTCAGCCTCCAGAGTACTAGGTGCAGGCTCAGACCAACAAACAATACTGAGGCCCAAGAGCTCTATAGGACCCAGCATCTGCACCCTCAGCCTCCTCCTCCAGAGCCACTTCCTTCCCCTTCCTCCATGAGTATGCCCTGCCCCACTGTCCTAGATATGGGACATTATGGTGATTTTACCATTGTTTCTTCAGGGGCCACACTACAGCTGATTGGTGAGTCGGTAGCAGACCAGGCCCACTTTGCAAGCTGTGCACAAGAACCCTGCACACGTCAGCAGGTGGTCTAAATGCTTGCTGTGTCTTGAAGCACGCCACTTCTGCCACACAACAGAACATCTAAAGCCCCTATCTGGTACAAACATATATTTTATTCCAATTTCCTTAACCACTAACATTAGTCAATCTTCACACATTTGTGAAGTTTACCCAGGACTGTATCTAGCAACAGCACGGGCACTGGAGCCTATAGGACAAAACATTACTCAGTCTTTATGCAGCCCAGGATAGCCTTGGTCCTCTTGTTTCATATCCATTGTTAAACCACACCTGACAATCCTCAGCACTGAGACGGACAACAGACACCAGGACCTGATGAAAGCACTGCTGGGGTAACGTTTCCATAACCCCTCCACACATTAAAAGCAAAGACAGTATAAAAATCTCACCAGACATGGTTGGCACATGCCTGTAATCCTAGCAGTTGGGGAGGCTGAGGCAGGAGGAGGATCATCATGAATCCAGGGCCAACCTGGGCACATAGTGAGTTCAACACCATCCTGTACTATAGAACAAGACCCTATCTCAAATAAAACACAATGCAACACAAAACAAAAACACATTTTAGCCTTTTATCCTAAGGACACAGGAGAGTAGGGCACAGTCAGCCAACAAAGAAAGCAGACTAACCTGTCAGTTACAGGGAATGCTAGATGCATGTGCACAAGCCCCGAGCCTGGGACCAAGCAGAGAAGGTTAACTTCAATTCACTGGGCACCAGGTCGAGCAGGTATTTGATAGGTTGGCCTAGATCTAATGTCAGAATGGGGACTATACAAGTTGTGGCCACAAGCTCTTTCTCCAAGTGTACCTTTTTCCCTACATTTAGTTGCCTTCTCCTTGCCCAATCTACAGAGCATGTCTTTTCCTACCTTAAATAACATTTAATAAACATTGCTCCTTTTCCTGCTTATCTTGACCAATTCTTGGTTCAGAACTAGAAACTAGAAAGAATCTCTAGAAAAACCCCACAGCACCCCAGAACCCTGCTAACTGGCAGAAAGGTCTTCTGTTGAGCTGTCCCTTGCTCTCTTGCAGTATCTCAATAAACTTAAATTCCTATATTCCTGGCTATTGGTACATTGTGTCTACCACCCATGGGGAGCCACCTTGCACACACTGCATTTCCTTTGGCATAGGAACCATTTTGCTGTTGCTCAAATTTACTAAACCCCTTCTTGGAATGTGACTTTTGCAAACATACCACTTCTGCTAGAGCGGGCAATCCTAACTGGCTAAAAATGATGTATCCATTAGGTCAAGGCTTTTCTCAGTTTAGGTTAAGACCATTAATTTACTTTCATAGTAACCATGTCCTTCCTGATCTGTATAATTTTAAATCTTTTATTAATCTATAAGCTTAATGAGGATACGTGCCTAGCATATAGTATTCAAATATTTTTGAATATTATCTGGCTGTGGTGGTACATGCCTGTAATCCCAGTACTTGGGAGGCTAAACCAGGAGCAAGGCCAGCCTGATCTACTAAACAAACAGAATGGGGTAAAATTAGAGCTCTGATGAGTATAAAAAATGTAAGTATGAGCCAGGCGTGGTGGCGCACGTCTGTAATCCCAGCACTCGGGAGGCTGAGGCAGGAGGATTGGTGTGAGTTCGAGACCAGCCTGGGCTACAAAAGTAAGCTCAAGGCCACCCTGAACTGTGCAGTGAGACTCTGCCTCAAAAAGACAAAAAAAAAAAAAAAAATATATATATATATATATATATATATATATATATATATATATATGTAAATCATGAGCAAGAAATTTTTTTAAAAGGTTTATGAGGGCTAGGGATTACAGCTCAGCAGCACAAGTGCCTGCCCAGCATGGGCAGGATCTTAAGTTTGATTTCTGGTACCAAAAAAATTAAAATAAAAAATAAAAAGGCTTAAGAAGGTAAGGCAATCATGACTAACAACTGGGCCTGCCATGACAACAATGTGGTTCTCTCCCTAGTTAAGCACATTTCAGGTCTCAATAAATATAATGTTCGCTAAGTACATGTGATGGTATTTTAGACACTCGACTATCTATACTCATCAATAGCTCAACTTCTAAAACTAAAGTGCTACATTTATAAGGCTTTTTCTCTTTCAGACAAGAAAATAAACACACGAAATAGTCTTCTGAATAAGGGAAACAACACTGTTGCTAAGTAAATGTTTCTGTTTGGTTATGTGCCACTTGTAGCGTAACACAACAGGTCAGAAAGAGAGGGAAAAGGAGGGAGGGGGACAGAGGAAATGAAAAAAGGAATTAAGATGTGTAATGTGTGTGTACCAACTCCCCCACAAGGAATGCAATTATGATGTACTAGAAGCGTGTATTTAAAAGAATAAAAAAGTTTAAAGTACAAAAGTGAGAGATACCTCATTAGAAAAGTATTGGTCCCACCGGCCCTGTTACAAATCACACTTTTTGTAGCCTACAAGGCAAAGCATAACTTTTAAAATCAGATCTTTTCCTTTAAGAACACAGTGATTTCCTATAAATCTGAGGTCTAGGGCATCAACAGCCACCCGCCTTCAGCCTAGACGAATGGACAGAATAAACAGATTCTGGCCCTGGGAGGTCCAGTTCAGTTTCACTTCCGGAGGGACTGGAGGAGGGGCGCAGTTCAGGAGGGTACAACAGGCTAGGCCTCAGCATTTGCTCCTACCACTGTTGTTGCCCTAGAACACCCATGCACAGCGAGCTGGAGATCGGAATAACCAGGCCCCTTCTCTTCCCTGCTAGCTTTGAACAAATCTATTTCCCTTTTGCCAAAAGGAGCGGCTCCTTGGATCTTCTCGGCAGTGAGTGCGTGGCCCTAGGCGGCCAGTGAAATTCTTGGCAGAGAGCACCGTGACCTCTAAAAGCACAGGATTCTTCTCACTGCAAAAGGCAACTTGAGGTAGCACCAGCCAAAAATCAATTCCTTTCAGACAAAAACAGTTTCACTTCAAATATTATCCAACTCACCAGGGATATAGCTCCGTAGCATTGTGTCTACCTGGCAAAGTATACAAGGTCCTGGGTTTGATTCCCAGTACCAAGTATATTTAATGCATTTAGTACAGGGTCTACAGGGTCTTTCTACACAGATGAGACTCGCAGTGATCCTCCTGTGTTCAACCTCCCAAGTGCTGGGATTACAGGCATGTGCCACCATGCGCAGTCTTGGTCTTACTCACCGTCTGAGCATGTCCCAGGGATGAGGCTCGCATGGCACGGCATGCTGGGGATCAACCCCAGTTTTTTTCCAACTCAATCTCTTTCTTCTAGCCTAATTTTAATACATGTCTGGTTTTGGTTTTTACACTGATTTTCTTACCACATCTATGAACATGATTAGCAAGTTCTGTTGGCAAAACAGGAACCTTTTCCTTTATCATGGCACTGGACATTGGACCCAGGCACTGATGCATGCTGGTCAAGTGCCCTAACACAGAACCAGCCCCTTTCCCAAGATTTTATTGTGAAACTAAGTCTAAGTCGCCCAGCTTAGCCTCAAAATCATGATCCTCCTGCCTCAGCCTCCGAAGTAGCTGGCATCCCCAGAAGGCACCAATATATGGGATACTTCTGAGACCTTTTTTAAAAAATAGAGACCACAACTTCAAATGAATGTGCATTGCCATGTGATGAGGTAGTGAGTGCCAGGCGAACCTCTGAAGTCCAGAATCTTACTGGAATGTCTGGGTCCCGCACCTACCAGTTGAATCACTTTCATGAACTTTCCTTGCATATAAAATGGGGATAATAATAGAATCTGCCCCACAGATTTCCTGAGCAAAGAGCATAGCACAGATTAAACTTGAGGTCACTTAATTTGTTTTCATGAAAAAAGCTAAGGATAAATAAAGGAGCTGTTAAAAATTCCAAGAAAATTCTAGTTCACCAGAATGTGGTAGGCAGAAGAGTGGTCCCCAAAAGATATGCATCCTAATTCCAGAATGGAAAACTATGCTACATGTCAAAGGGAACTAAAAGCTACACTGAGCTAAGGTTGCTAATCAGTTGCTCTTAAAATGACATTTGGGCCAGCCAGATAGCTCAGCGGATTAAAGTGCTTGCTTAGACAGAGGCAGGGGTAGGGGTTTGATCCTTGGCCTGCTGTGTTGGCCTCACCTCTGTGGTGCACTGAGATGGTGACTGAGACTGGGCACAGTGAAGTGCACCTGTAATCCCAGTGCTTGGGAGGCTGAAAAACAGGAGGATCACTATATGTTTAATATGTGTAGAGAAACCCTATAGACCCTGTACTAAATACATTTTTTAAAAAAATGAGATTGCTTTGGATAATCTGGCTGGGCACAATAAAAGTTACTAGGGTCAGCTAGCATGGTAATGCATGCCTGTTATTCCAGCACTTAGGAGGCAAAAGCAGGAAAAGCATCATGAGTCTGAGGCCAGCCAGCCTGTGTTACACAGTGAGTTCCTGGCCAGCCTGAACTGCAGAGTGAGACCCTGTCTCAAAAAGACCAAACAAATAAAAAGAAAAGCAGTTCCCAGGGTTCATTCTAGAAGGCAGAGGCAGGGGGATTATAAGTCCAAACCTAGCCTAGGCAACTCAGGGAGACCCTGTCTCAAAATCACCCTGCTGACACCTGCGCCTAGCCGGAGACTGGGGCCCCACAGAGCTAAGCTGCACATTTGCATCGCTTATGGCCTGAAAACATGGGTACCTTCAGTGCTGCAGCAATAACAAACTAAACCAAAGACATTTTCTAGCAGTGTATTTTATCTAGCAGGACTCTTCCGGGCCAGAGGCAAAATGATGTGATGGCACAGCAGTGGTGGCCGATGGCTGTCATGTGCTAGCCTATGCACTCTCTCTATGTGTTCTTTACACGGACAAGCTCCTCTAATTCTCAATGCAGCTGTGAAAACCACTGCTCCCACATCTCAGAGCCCCTGGGGAACTTCCCAGTACTTCTACTCCAGTGCACCCTTTCAACCACATTGTTTTGTCTCTCTCTCTGTCTCTCTCTGTCTCTCTCTGTCTCTCTGTCTCTGTCTCTGTCTCTCTCTCTCTCTCTCTCTCTCTCTCTCTCTCTCTCTCTCTCTCTCTCAGTCAGAGTCTTAAGTCTTACTCTACAGTTCACACTGGTCTTGAGCTCTCTTTGTAGCCCAGGTTGGTCTTGATCTTCCGGCCTCAGCCTCCTGAGTGCTGAGTGCTGGGATTACAGGTGTACATCACCATGCCTGACCTCCTAGGACCACTTCCTCATACCAAATGTGTACACTTTTCTCAGAAAATGATTTTTGTTCTGTATCTGTAACTTTTTATTTTACTAAGTACTAATGTTTTACAAATAGAAAAATCATTTCCAATACCTTTATTTTCTAGAATTTTAGGCAGAAAGAAAGTCACAAGTTCTGCTGGGCATGGTGGCTCACGCTTGTAATCCCAGCACTTGGGAGGCTGAGGCAGAAGGATTGGTGCGAGCTCGAGACCAGCCTGGGCTACAAAAGTGAGCTTAAGGCCAGCCTCAATTGCATAGTGAGACCCTGTCTCAAAAAGACAAAAAAAAAAAAAAAAAAAAAAAAAAAAAAAAAAAAAAAAAAAAAAAAAAAAAAAAAAAAAAAGAAAGTCACAAGTTCAGAAAAACTTTGCTTTATGGAAAAATCTACCATATTGTCCCTTATTTTCTTTTTAAATTCTTGAGTGGAACATGATGGCTTACAACACTCGGAAAGCTGAGGCAGGAGGATCACTTTGAGTTCAAGGGCAGCCTGAACTACATAGCAAGACCATGTCTCAAACAGCAAAGGAAAAAAGAGACATAGAAATAAAAAAGCTAAAGTGACAGGGATGGATACTTAGCTAATAAAGCCATAAAAAGACAATAAAGTTATCACAACAAAATTAAGAGTGGAAGAGAATGAAAAGGTTTCAACTTTTCATCTTAGACATTGGCTTATAAGACTAGTTGCCTTATAATAGTTCATTTAAATATAAAGAAGTTACAAGTTATATCTAGGCATGGTGATGCATGATTGTAATCCTGTATTCAGGAGGCTGAGGCAGGAGGATCCTTGTGAGTTCAAGACCAGCCTGTGCTACACAGTCAGTTCAAAGCCAGCTTGAACTACACAGCAAGACCTTGTCTCAATAAAACAATAAAAATTTAAAAAGTTGTTCAAGGAATGTACAGGTAAGCAAATCTGAATATGGTCTCTATTAGGTAATATTTATATAAGTGATTAAATATTAACTATTCCAAGTATGATAATGGGACTGTGATTACATGAGTGACTCTGCATTCTCTGGAAATCCATGCTGAATTGGAGATGGGTGGAAAGTGCGAGGGTACCTACGCATTTCAGAGGGTTAGGAAGAGAGGGCAGGCCACAGAGAGGCAAGAGTGCACGGGAAGCCACCCGCAACTGCTCCCCACTTCTGACAGGTCTTCAAAAAGAAACACTGAGGAACAGAATAACAAATTATTCTAAAGCCACCAGATTAGCAGACATGGATCCAACCACTTAGCATCATTTAGCAAAACTAAAGATGGCAGAATCTACGAAGAGGATTCCTGCTCTATAAAAAATCACAAATCGTGAAGCTGGTACAGAAGTACTCACAGCCACATGGATAACAGCATTCTACTGGAACCACTCAGCCAGCGATCATCACAGGCAGTCCCTACGGAAGTAGGCTACAGAGGTGAGAATGAATAAACTGTCAAAGCCTAGAAACTAATCTTGCAAAATAATAGCTAAAGGGGCTAAGGAAATGGCTCAGGAGAATCAGTGCTTGCCTGACAAATGCAACAGACTGATCCCCATTCCTAAAAAAAAAAAACCTAACCAAAATAATAGCTAGAGAAAAACGCCATCAAGACTTTATATACATGTCAGGCATAGTACCTGCCTGGCAAGCATAAAATCCTGAGTTTGATTCCTAGCGCACGTGCACACGCGTGCACACACACACAACTTTATATACATATATATGGTATATTTACTATTTTTTTGTCTTTTTGAGACAGGGTCTCACTATGCAGTTCAGGCTGGCCTTGAGCTCACTTTTGTAGCCCAGGCTGGTCTCAAACTCACACCGATCCTCCTGCCTCAGCCTCCCAAGGACTGGGATTACAGGCATGCACCACCATGCCTGGCAATCTTTACTATATTAAAAAGACAAAAAAACAAGCAAGCTCAACCATGTTTTTAGCATATATGCATATGTGGTTAAACAAAAGAAATAGTTTAAAGAAAAACAAGGATACCTCAGCAGAGTAAAGCACCTGCTTAGGCAGAGCACAGAGGCCAGAGTTTGATCCCTGCCCCCAGGGTGTACTTAGACAGCCATTAAGACTGGGCATGGTAGCCGGGCGTGGTGGCTCACGCCTGTAATCCCAGCACTCGGGAGGCTGAGGCAAGGAGGATTGGTGCGAGTTCGAGACCAGCCTGGGCTACAAAAGTGAGCTCAGGACCAGCCTCAACTGCATAGCGAGACCCTGTCTCAAAAAGACAAAAAAAAAAAAAAAAAAAAAAAAAAAAAAAAAAAAAAACAAACAA
>PVJA010016947.1:18220-42607 GCA_004027025.1 Myocastor coypus | reverse complement strand
GCTAGGGCCATAATATTGTCTATCCTCATAGCTGTTCTTTTTCTCCTATTTTTGGTCTGTTACCTTACATTCTCAACCCTCCAGCAGAAAAGCTTTGTGATACTATTACTCTGTAACATAGATACTTGAACTTATAATCACTGGCTTTCTGAGTATTAAATATCTTTGACTTAGCTTGGAATTGATATTTTCTGACCATGATTGATATTCTAATAATGTTCCATATAATGTTATATAAGCAGTTACACAATTTTTACACAGATATTTGAAAATTCAAGGAAATACAAAATTGTAGACTGTCAAGTCTATGGTATTTGGCCCATTCTCTTATTTTCAACTAAAACTCTTGAGAGAGAGAGAGAATAACAGTAACTGAGTTTACACTGGGAGCAGTACACAACAAAAAGACAAGAGTGACGTGCATTCCAAGAATAGTTTTAGTGTTACATAGTGCTATGATCAATATGATGAACCTTTTGAAGGTTCTTGAGACCAATATCTGATTCATCCTGTGTACCTAAGTGCGTAGTTTTGCTCTTGATGTTTTCTCCTTTGTCTGCTTCCAGGCACTTCGTTGTTTAATCCATAACACATTCAGCTGTGTTATGCCCTTAAGTTCTTATTTTCTATCTGAAATTATTTTATATTTTATTTTGTAATTAATATTTAACATTTGTATTGATTAATTGCTTTCCCTTTTCTAATTTCTGCTACAAAATTTTAATTTTAAGTGAACCTATTTTGCTTATCAATAAAGAATTATTTACTGCCAATCTTTCATGGCTCTCTTCAGTTTAGTAGAAATTTTTGGAAGGTCTCACATTAATTATCATTAATCTTTGATTTCATTCAGTTCCCTCATAAAACAACCTAGTATATCACATATAAATTGTTTCAAAACTAACCTTAGCTGTTGCCCTCATAATTTTTATCTATTTATTTTTTTAGAACTTTTGTTTGTTTGTTTATTTATTTTTATGGCCGGCTCAGCCTGCCCTGAGGGCAGGGCTGGCGCAGCATGTGGTGCCGGGGATCGAACTGCAGTCCCTGCAGCCACCCAAGCTTTCCTAAGCAGGCGCTTTACACCACTGAGCCATCCTGCCGGGCCCCTATAATTTTTATTCTTGAAGTTAATACTTCTTTAGAAAAAAAATAATACCTATTGAAATTTATCTTATCTAGTACGGGGCACTGGGCCTATGAAGTAATATAATTAAGAAGAAAAAGAAATGAAGAAACACTTGTAGGTAATTAAATCCTTACCAAGATTCAAGTACTCTCCTAAAATGAGGAAATGCACATTTCATGCCAAGAGAGACAATGTGAGTAGCCAAGCACAAAGTAATACTTTAAATTTATAAAATTTCTAATTCTATTTGTTTACCTATGCCTATTCCACTTTACTTTTTGCCTTCAATCCATTATTTAAAAATGCATTTTTAATATAGAATTTTTCAGTAAGAGCCTATGAAAATTGATCCAAAATATCTTAATGTTGCTCTTACTATTTAATGGTAGTCTATCTGGCTTTAGAATTCTAAATTGACAGTTATCTTCCTGAGTGCTCTAAAGAGACTTTCATTGTTTTCTAGCATCTGTTCTTGCTGATGAAAAGTCAACTGACAGTGTATTTTTCTTCCTGAAATTAATCCGAATTTTTGTCTGCTTGTTTTTCTTTTGTGTTCTTCAGGGATTGCCCCTAATGCCCTATGAAACTAGAATTTCTGTGTGTTTACCTTGCTAAAAACTTGTCATCCAATAAGCAGGAAATTAATATCTTTCTTTAATCCTGAAAATATTCTCTTTAAAAGTCTCTTTTGATATAATCTGCGTCCTCTCTCTTCTTTGAATCCTGTTAGATGTATGTTGGGCTTTCTTAACCTCCTATCTATTTCCTTAGTACTCATTTTCAGTTTCTATCTCTCCAGGGTTCATGTTGGGTTATCAGATCCTGTAGAAGACTGAAAGTTCTTTCATATTGAATTGTTATTTCAGTTTTGTCTAAATTGAGTTAAATTTATTCTGTTTGAATTTTAATTATTACTGAAATTTGATGTTTTACTTTGAACATTTCCAAATTTGTTCTTTTACAGATTATATTATTATTTATGTTTCTACTTTAATATCCTTTAGCACATTGAATATATGTACTTAGTAGCTTCTTTTTAGGTATACAAATGTTTTCTAAGTTCGTTTTCATTGTTATTTCCAATTCTTATGACCCTCATATTCATTATACAATGAGTCCATCTTTGTAGCTTGTTTTTGTGTTTGTAGCTAATTTGTTAGCTTTTCTTTTAGAAACAACTTTCCATTATTTCTTCTTGTCGCTGTTATGCTGATGATGTTCCCAATCCTTACTAGAGAAAAATGAAATTTTCAGTAGTAGTAGACAATTTTTAGTGTAAATATATGAGGTTAATAATGCAACCCTAGTTTTGGCCTTTCATGGGTATCTTATCTACAGCAAAAGCCTTTGTTGGATTCAAGCTTCCCAGACCAACAAGCAGAGATTTATAGGGAGGAACAGCTCTTCAGGAGTTTGGAATTTAAGCAAGGCCAATTTCTCCATGGACTTAACACCAAATCTGTATTTTCTGTGATAGCACAACAGTTCTTCTTCTCATCTATAACATATTTAGTTTAGAACATTCCTTCAAACTGTGACTGTTGGGCATTTTGTCTCTGAGTGAGAAGGTAACTAGGAAAGACATCTATGTTATCTGATATATGCAAGGATTATTTTGGAAATTAAGAAAATTTATTTGGCCCAGTGAACTCAACATCAGGCACAGTTCTGTCCCATGGGTTGGAGAAGGCCCTGCAGTCAGTCTATCCTTTGTGCTCAAATAAGGCACTGCTCTAGTGAGGAACTTGGGCTTTTAGGTTTGAATAAATAAAGTTTGTTCCTAGTGTCCCATTATCTCTAAGATCTCAGTTATTCTTTTCTTGCTGGGACAAAATACTCAATACCCAAAATGAAGGAAGAAAAGGCTTAGCTCACTCACAGTCAGTGGAGGCTCCAGTCCATTCTCAGCTGGCTCCAAGGCAGAGTGGCGCATGGCAGAGAACAACCTTTCGTGGTGGCTGCAAAAAGCAAGAAAGGTCAATGGGAGTGGCACCAGCTCAGGTAGCTAGCTAACCTCTATTCCCTTCTTATGTTGTAATGCAGAGTATCTGAGCCAGGGCACTCATGCCCATAATCCCATCTTTGGATGAAGAATCAATCAAAAACTCCAGAAGCTGCCTCCTGACTGCACAGGGCTTTGGGGGGACCCCTAGACACAAAGCATACCATCGACCATCTGAATGTGGGATGAGGTTGACACTTTCTTCCTCCTTTACAATATTTATTTGCTGAGAGTTTGTGAGAACTAAAGCACAGAACCTTCTTCAGTTGAGGCAGTTTCCTTTGAATGGCACCGCTGATAGGTGGTTTCTAGATGTTGGATTTCTGACATTCCTGACTCTTCTTGCTTGGTGAATGCTTTGGGGTTTCTGCACATGCTGTTACTCTGTCTTCTTTTCCTCATTCACTTCTTCAGATTGCTGTTCCGCTTTTCTACAAGTTGATCCTCCAGTTCACAAAGCCAGTTCTCCTGGAATTTAGGTAGCTGGGGTTGTTTCTATGTGAAGGTTGCAGTGGGATCATTAAACAGTTATTGAACATAGATGTTGTACACTTTTCTTTGCCTGCCTTCCTGATTACTTTTTTTTAAGTACAAAGAACTAATTAACTTAGAGTAACACAAATTTAAAATATACACTCTATTAATGAGGAGTAGGTTGCAATGCAAATTTTACAACTAATTTAGAAGGAATGCCATTTTGAGGACTGTTCATGAAAGTCCTCCCTCCTCCAAATTTGAATTCAGACTGGGGAAAACAAATGCCTTAATTATAAGTTAGACAAATACAGTCTGAAATCTTGTTTAGTGGTTTCAGATATAATGAGCTTTCAAAAAGCAATGAGAAGGAAAATGATCACTTATTTATGTGGATTTTGCTGCTTGGCATTTTGTGTTTACATTTGGTTGGTATAATTGTCTATTAAGACTTAAAAGCACTATTTCTAATATAGGGGTGAAAATCCTTATGAAGCCTTATGAAGTCAAGTAGTCAGTCCGTACGAAAAGTACTTCTTCTCCTAGGCTGGACAGAGCATCTATTATCAGCATTGGAGATTCAGGGTGGAGCAAAAGCCAGGACAATGCCCACTTTTCTGTTTTCTTGCTGCTATTTGAAGAAATCTTGTTGCTATGGACCTATACACTGCCTTTTGACTACTAACTGACAATATGACTCGTACACAAACCATGCTCTTCTGAGCCTTCAATCTGATTTGATTGTGTAGTTAATATCTAGCTGAATTCCTTAGGCTATTGCAGTTGCTCAGGAAAAGAACATGGGCCCAAGACTCTAAAGAAGAAGTGGTGATGTGAAGTAAGATTTTCTTGACTTACAATAAAAACCTGTCAACTTGGATGCTGGTAGACTCTTGTTTTAATGCACTGGGCCACAGCCTCTCTTTTGTTTCAAGGCAAAGTGTTGGCAAACCTGTGGCACTCATGCCACCGTGGTCCTGTAGAGCCCTCTGTGCTGGCACATGACTCAAGTATATGAATAGTGTTGTCTAAACTGTAACTTCAGCATTCAGGTTTAAATGCAGTGTTAGCACTTCGCAATAAGTAGGTAGGTTTCAGGTTGCACGTTGAGCACTCTGTCTCCAAATGGTTTGCCATCGCTGTTCTAAATTGTATGCTCCAAGAAGACAGAACAACTTCTGCTTTAATCATTGTTACATCACTGAATCCTAACGCTATGACCTGTGCGTAGCGAATGGTAAGCAATGGCCCAGGTGCTGTCAGATCTCATCATCTGTTCCTGCCTTCGCTAACACGTGTGGTGTTTTCAGTTCTCTGCTTTGATCCCTTTGGCTTTTCCACTGTACTCTTTCCTTGGATACGCGCATATGAATTATCCAGTTTCACTATGGACCTTCCTGGGAATTTAGTTCCTGTATCAATGGCAACATACTCCATAACTCATTTCTTAGGTTTGTTCTATTTTTCTGATCGTCCTCCACTGAAATATTACTGCATTAAATTCTTGTCCATTGTTCTCAGTAATGAACTTCTCCTTACTTAGAATGCTATCTTGTATGTAATAGTGCTTAGTAAGTTTTTAGCCAGTGAATGAATAAATTAATGAATCTCCTGCGATGAAAATGTTTTAAGACAGTGTTTGAGCTTTATACAGCACTCTTTTTTGTAATTTTTATTTTGTTTTATTATTTTTTTCTTGTTTCAGAACTTTTGTTTGTTTATTTATTTATTTTTATGGCTGGTTCAGCCTTCCCTGAGGGCAGGGCTGGTACAGCATATGGTGCCGGGGATCAAACCGCGGTCCCTTCAGCTACCTAAGCTTTCCTAAGCAGGCGCTTTAGACCACTGAGCCATCCTGCTGGGCCTTATACAGTACTCTTGAACTTCATTTAATGGCATTTCTTTCCTGTTGATTCATTTCTGGCAAACAATCCTATCAAAATTTTACCCACCTGAAGATAACCTTGCTGGCACCTAACGTTTTTAAGCTTTCTCTACAGTTCACAGCTTAATCTGCACCCAGGCTGAACCTTCTCAAATAACCTGAAAATGTTATTGGTCATTTCTAGTGGTAAGATTAAGAAGTGTCATTTTTTAAAATCATGGTATTATTTTAAAGTCATATTATTTTAAAAGAATACTACTTTCCTGAAAGGGAAGTTGTCAGATATCGTTTATTTCTCTCAAGGCTGGGCAAGGAGATCTTTGCTTCCTACTTAGAATACACAGAGCTACCCATAGTAAATAAAGATGACATAGGATAGATTCATCACCGCATTTGGCACCCATCATAACAGCTTCCTAAATAGTCTACAATTGGGCAGGCCAGGCGGGGCAGAATGGCTGGCTGCGTGTCTTTCTGGCTTGTAAGCTACCTTCTTGGCTGAATTTTCTTACCTTGAGGTCACTGGTTTGAAAGAGCCCAGATTCCTGATGATTAAAGTGCTTCTATGTGACAGATGGGCCACAGCATGTTGGGAAATCATATTGTCTCAGGCCAGGCCATGGAGAATAATCATGTCTTATGCTTAGGATTGGGAAATATTCAACACAAAGCCTGATGGCTGTTTTTCAGCTGGCCTGGACTCTGAGGAAGGTGGAAGAAGCTGACCACTTTGAGAGGTAGCTGGGATCTTTGATGGGTGAAAGAGCCCACCCTTATGTGACTGGAGACGTCAGCAAAGCAGGAAGTGGGGACAAGTAATCAGATAGAGAACGCAGTGTGGAGGCAGGCAGTAGAGTCCACAGAGCAGCAGAGTGTTCAAATAGTAGGCTTCTGAATAGACATAGCTTCAAATACTGATTTCACCACCAACCATCAATGGGCCTGGGCATGAATTTCAGGTACTATTTTCCTGATGTGTAAAATAGAAATGACATTGTTCATTTAATGTCCACAAGTATACAATTCGTATACAAAGTGTGACGTGCTGTAGGCATGGATAGGAGAGGATCAGCTGCATAAACCCTGGTTGCTTACAGAGTGTCACACTCTTTCTCTTCTTTTATCCAAATTCTACCTTCAAAGGCAAACCAGTTCTTTTCTCCAAGTCTCCAACAGAGTTAGGAGATTTCATTCAGGGATCTTTCAGTTTGAACAGCTGTGATGATGAGAAAATGCCACGCAGAAGTGTGAACTGAATGCGTGCATAAGTGGTGTGGACAGAGAAAGAACGCACAGCCAGCATAAGACCGCTGATGGGTGGAGCAAATGCAGCTGTGCCGCAGAGGCCCGCGGTTCTGCCATCTGCATTAACACATCTGTAGGGTAGGAAACCAGGAGAGGACGGGGCAAGGCAAAGCACCCTTGGGGTGTACGTTGGGGCAACTTGGATGCACATGTTCCTTGCAGTTGCCCTTTTTCTAGGAGCCTCAAGCAATGCAAAAATCTTTCTTTCTGAAAGAAGCATCGTGTTGCAACTTTCACGTTATTCAATCACTCAGTTATTGGATGTATATTTGTTCAGTACCTAATAAAATATATATACCAGATAACGTTTCAGGCCTCAGGTCCAATGCATGGTCAGTCAAAATCACTGGCTTCATACAATTATTGGAATAGAGATAATTAATTTTCTAGACACAATTTTCTTTAAATAACATGAAGTAGAACCCTCACTGGAAGTACTCAGCCTTTGCGATTTTCAAAAAATAATGTTATTCCTAGGAGTTTTTTCCAAATTTAGTTTTTATTAGTACATGTTTGACACACATGATGATCACACTTCTTGTGGGGGCTGCAATATGCACCTCGTGCACCTCTGTGACATTTCACTCCCTTCTTGTCCCTTTGCCCACCCCTTGGTCCTCTTCCCTTGTGCTGAAGGTACACCGCTATATTCCCTTTCATCTGTCTTTTCTTTTTATCTTTATTTATATTTTGGGTTTCTCATACAAGAGAAATCATGATATTTAATCTGGTGTGCCTGTTATGATCTCACCGTGTATTCATTTTCCTACAAGTGACTGAAGTTTATCCTTCCTCAGGACACTGGATGATTTTAAGAAAAGAACCCTGCAGACGGCACTAGTCCTTCTTTAATTTTTTTTTTTTTTTACAATATTTGTTACTAAAAGAGTACAGAACCACATAAATGTGCACCGACTGGGGGAAAGTTTAAAGCAATGTGTCATATACTGACGGATGTTTTGTACGATCTGCACACCGTGATGTATGCTTCAAATTTGACGAAAAAGTTTGTCCTATATGTACAGAATAAAAACAGGAAGAATATGAGAATGTGCCTGTTCGCTCTTATTAGACATCTTCAATGACTTTTTAGTGGAATTCTATGATAAATACTAGAATGCGGACCATTTGCTATTATTATTATTATTATTATTATTATTATTATTATTATTATTACTATTATTCGGTACGTGGCCTTACTACATAGCTCGCACGCATGTTGATCCTCCTGTTTTCAGCCTCCCCAGTGCTGGGATTACAGGCATGTTGCACCATGCCCATACTTGGTGGCTGGCTCAGCATGACCCAGAATAGAGCCAGCATGGCATGTAGTGTGGGGTGTCGAATTGTGGTCCCTGTGCTTGCCTAAGCAGGCGCTCAGTCCATGGAGCTATCTCGCTGGCCCTCAAACCACTTCTTAAGGGATGTCACCTTAAGAAAAATGACCTGACTCTCCCAATGTTTTTCATTCTAAAGTAAGAATAGAGACGATCTCACAAAGCCAAGCAAATTTTACATAGAACAATGTATATTGAAAGTGTACATAGCATAGTACCTGGTCCAGAATTAAGGGTTAATAATTACCTATTTATCTGTATTACTTTCTAAGATGCCTACAATTAATATGTATGACTTGATTAGTCAGATGAAACCTAAATCAATATTATAAAGAGAAATTAAGGTGCTTACAAGGATGTCTGACAAGACATCAAGGGTCTTGCTGTGTAATCACCCAACAGTGGGTTGTAAGTATTAGTTTGTACACACAGGATCATGGTTTTGAATTTGCTGGAAGTTTTGTTCCAGCAGAATTATATATATATGAACTAAAGGCATATCTTTAGTTCGTAAATATACAAGAGAGATTTAAATTAGAGATTTGGCAGAGCCAGAAGCAATGCGTATACTTTGTAACTATCCAGCAAAGGCTGCTGTGTTGGAGGCAGCTTTGTAATGTAATGGGCTCTCTTCTGATCAGAGGAAGTCTAGCCTAGAATAGGAGCCGAGTTTTGGACCAGCTTGGATGAAGAATTCTTGCAGGGTGTGGAGGTTGAATTGGTTCAGCTTCCATCTTTTGCTGAACAAATGCATGACATGATGAAAACATTTCTTGCTCCTTGATATCATCCTAAGAACCACAGTCACAGCGGACTCCCGCCCAAAGCATAGACATGGCTCCTTGGACGCAGTCTGCTCTTTGTGGCCCTTTGAAGTACCGCACCTTCCTGTGCCCCAGCAGCTCTGCAGCAGCCATTTGTCAGATCAGGGAGACTTTCTAGGAATATATTTCTAAAACCAGAGATTGGATAAAGCAGTCAGCTCTGCAAAGAGGAGTGTCACATTTACCTGTCGCGGGGCTGGGGAGATAGCTCAGTACAATAAGTGCTTGCCTGGCAAGTGCAAGATCCTGAGTTCAATCCCCAGTCCCACAAGAAAAAACAAACAAACAAAAACAAAAGACAACAACAACAACAAACCCCTCACATTCACATGTTGGCCACTTTACTTAAATAAGCATTTCTGAGAGAAGGAGCAGCAACATCGTAAACTTATCTGAAAAACAAAGATAGTTATCGCTTTATGGATTTGGGAAGACAGTTACATGCAGACAACTAAGAAAACACAAAAGTATTTGTGCTCTACACGAATGGTTCTTTCATTTTTGACCGCATTAGTATGTGCTTGTGGTACAGCGTGACACAATGTTGCTGGCCCATGGAAGGGACTCATCTTTTTTTCTTTTCCATGCCCTTCCTTCTCGCCCTCGCCTTCCCTCCACCTTTCATGTCTCTCTCATTCGCGAAGGGTTGTGTGCCTATTTTCTAGACTCCATCTTTAATTTTGCCCTTCAATTTATTTATTGCACTTTATGCTATAGATTGAAGATACATCCAGTCTCCCTCCAGTGATTCAAATGAATCCTCCTTAATGGTAAGCACTGTTCCATTGTGTATAAATTCCACACTCGCTTTATTCATTTATCTGTTGAGGGTCATACACTGTTTCCATGATTTAACTATTAAAAAGATAGCTATTCTACATTTCTGGCGAGGCTTTAAACTGGTGCAATGTCTGCCAGTAGGGAGAACCCTCAAAAAACTAGAAGTGGAAAATTAGGAAAAACGTCAAACTAAAGCTGGAGGTCCCACTGGCCCTACAAGTGTCCTCCTAAAAGACTTACAGGCCTCATGTTACGGTGACACGTGCATGGCCACGCTTAAAGCACTGCAGTCCACGACAACACAGGTGATTCTGGCGTTCCCTTCTCTCAAAATACTTCCTTGCTTTCTTCATTTATGTATCCCTCACAACAACAATAATGTCCTTCTTTGGTCTCACTCTTTTTAAATTTGGAAAAAATATGTGCCTGCTCTCTTCAGTTGTTCCACACTCAAAGTAAACAAATTCATGAGGACCAAAGTGGTGACAGAAAATGGAAAAGAACTGAAAGCAGCGCGTAAGCGAGAACCACTCCTCTGAGCTAGGTGGCATTTTTATTTCCATTTGACAGGTGAGGAAATTGAGACAAAACAAATGAAATAATTCTTCCTAAAGATGCTAGGACAGAAAGAGGTGTAAAACCAGCACCATCCCCAGTGTTCTCAAGGACAAAAGGAAGTCCTGATTATCTTCCTTTGTTGTTTAAAGAAATGAAAATGAGATTTTATTTTATTTTATTTTTTAAAGAATTTTTTTGTTTTTTATTTTATTTTATTTTTTTTTCTTGTTTCAGAACTTTTGTTTGTTTATTTATTTATTTTTACGGCCGGCTCAGCCTGCCCTGAGGGCAGGGCTGGTACAGCATGGGGTGCAGGGGATCAAACCGCAGGCCCTGCAGCCACCTAAGCTTTCCTAAGCAGGCGCTTTAGACCACTGAGCCATCCTGCTGGGCCCCAAAAAATGAGATTTTAAAATGTGTGTGTTCCTAAATGTACTTGGTTGTTGCAGGATCTCACTACGCAGCTGCTACTCGTGGTGATCCGCCTATTTTGAGCTTCCTGGTGCTGAGATTATAGGTGGACATCCACCAGAGTCTGTTCAGTCCACCCCAGGAGTGGGGCTGGTAAAAGAGGTATAAAAATTTATTTATCTTGTCTATCATAGGACTGAACATAAGGAATAAATAACTGAGATAAGGGAAAAGAGAAAAGGAAGGGTAAAATCATGTATGTATATACATATATACAGAGGATAACTATGGTGATTGTATTACTAATTTCTCTCAGTTGTTTGAAGGTAGCAGTTAATGCTTAAAATTTTTATTTTGATTATTTTTATATGCTAATATCTACAAATCTGAGCAACTACACTGAAGACAACATTGTCCAGTATAACAACTACTGTTGAATATCTTTCATCCTGTTTTTAAAATGTGTATCATTTCTAATGTCTTTTATATTATTTTTACTTTTTAAAATAAATTTTAAAAACCCCAAAAAGTACAAGAAAAATTTAAGATTTATTGAAAGGAAGACTTGTTGATGTTTAATTTTTTGTCTGTTTGTTTGTTTTTTTGTTTTTCTTTTTGTAGGACTGGGGTTTGAACTCATGACCTTGCACTTGCCAGGCAGGGACTTGTGCCATGAAGCTATCTCCCCCGCCCAGATCTTTAATTGTTTGATCCATCTTACATGCCTATATCTGGTGATACCGGCAACAAATTTAATGGTAACAATGTGTAATATAACAATCACTGTTAATTTTTGCTTCTTGTTTTTAAACTTTTATTGTTTATTGTTTTATGTTGCTTTGTTTTTGTCTTGTTATTTTTCCTTCTTTAAAATAAAAAAATATATATATTGTCGTGCATGAGGAAAAGGTTAAAATTTAAATTTGTTGAAGATATCAGGCTGAGGCCAAATGGCCTTCTGCAACTGGCTCCAGCCCCATGCGGGCCTGCTCCATCACTGTGGGCTGGCTGGGAGCATTCTGGTAGAAAATCAAACAGGAACTGGCCAGATGCTTTGGGGAAATGGTAACTGGAAGGCTCTCCAGTGAAAATAAATCGCAGTCTGAGTCATAACAGGAGGAGAGATCTTCATGGCAGGTACAGCGCACACACTGATGTGCTTTTCAGAGGCTGGGGATTATTATGTAAAACATGAGAAATCTATTAATGTGAGACCAGACTCCTGGTGAATTCCAGAAACCCTAGGAAACCTGCCATCACCATTATCATTCCAGCTGAGCTGCAGATGTAGTATTGTTCTTTGGGCCTTAGACTAGGCAGCAATTCCATTATGATTTGGCAGACACTAGGGCTCCAAAGTCATTAAAAATGGGACCCAATCAGAAGTGACTACCAGGTTATCAAATAAAAGAGCTGGAATGACATCTACTCCAACCCTTCTCTTTTACACTCAGAAAGAGCAGGGTTGGACTTGCCCAGGGCTCGTCCTTCATTTCTCTGGAACCTAGGTGTGTCCTGCAGTGACCTTGTGCCCTTAGCTGCCCACAGAAACACCAAGGAAGCACTGTCTTCTCCACAGAGTGGAGGGATTGGAAATGTTGGATAGAAAATCCTGAGCAAAAGACCTGCACAGAGAAGGAATGGAATACATGATAGTCAAAGCAACCTGCCAGCAACACAACTTGGAAAACACAAAGCCAAACTTTGGGTTATAGGCTTTGACTCATCTCTCAATGTTCTTCTTAGCATTCTGTCTGACTCACAATATTAAAAGAAATATTACAAACATATAGTGTTTCAGTTGCATGGCTTAGGTAGCTAGGGGAAAAAGACTAGAAGACGGATCTCCTTATGGACAGAGGTCAAAAATATAACTAAATATTGAACTCAAATTTCTTTGGGGCTATTTCTTTCTGCTATGCTTAAAAAAAGTGTCTTAACAGCCACCATCTCCATTTTCTTTTCTTACACTTTATAGAGTTGCTTTCTGAGAAGTGTTTAGCTGCATTTCCTCTCTGATGATTAGTTTAGATATTATGACTTTAGTGTAACCCCTCTGTGGAACTTGCTCCTTAACTTGGTCCTGACTTTAGGTTAAAAAGTTACATAAGTAGAAGTACAGTTTTTAACGAATAAGAAAGTTGTAAGGACATTGCGCTGTCTACACCACAAAACCAGGCTGACTTGTTCCTTTGGCTCTTGTTGATGGCCTGGAATCTCTAACCCTTTTGTTTTCAACTAACTCAAAAGACTCACTTAATCATTTGTTTAGTTTATTCATTTAGCATATACTAAAATTCTAGAAGGTTCTATATATACCAAGAGAGAGAAAGAGGGAGAGCAAGAGCGAGCGAGCGAGCGAGCGAGAGAGAGAGAGAGAGAGAGAGAGAGAGAGAGAGAGAGAGAGAGAGAGAGAAATTTCCACCACTTATACTGTATAGTACTGTGGCAGAATAAACTCAAGTCTGTATAATATGAGGAATCTATGCCTAGTAATCTTTGGACCTTAGAGGAGGAATTCTAAAAAGATGAGGAATTTTTCCAGTGTCTCTAGAGGAAAGACATTCCAGGCAGAAGTCAGATGCTTGTGTAAAAGTGATGAGCTTAGAAATATTTTTAGAGTGTTATTTTCTTCAGAATGTTAAGTAATTTCAGGAGAATGGAGGCTACTAGGATAAACAAGAGATTAAAATATTGCATAATGAGAATTTGGGAGGAAGCCAAGGTACACTAAGCCATGAGTGTTGCCTTTGGAGTGTTCAGTGTGACAAGCTGAGGAACATTTCATGAGGAGATTAATGCTAAAGGGCATGTGTTTTTCCACAATAACAAAGTGAAAAACAAAAACCAGGACATATCATAGCACAGAGTAGGTTAAGAGCATAGCCTCAAGGAATAGAGCGCCAGGGCTTGTCTTTTCATTCAAGGACTTTACTACATTCTGCCTTGATTTCCTTACTGGAAAAATTGATAAAATAAGAATAGCTGATTCACAAAATTTGGAGAGAATTTCATAAGTTGAATTATGTAAAATATTTTAAATCATGATTTTAATCTCCTGTGGCCATATTGGTGATGCTACCAATATTACTCATGGATGGTTAACAAGAATAAAAGATAGGCAGAACGCCTTTTAGATAATTGATTTCTTTAATGATGAGAGAGATGGATTATGAAAGCCTAAAAAAGAAAGTGGAAATAATATTAATCAGTAGCTAGAGTAATTTGGGAGAGAGAGAAAGGAAAGACCAAGGTTTAATAAAGTGACAGACGGAAGACAGAAGGCTAGTTAATGCGGTTCTTCTTAACTGAAGTACAAGCTACTTTATTACTTTGGGTATTAACTGAGATGCTCCAGAGAAACAGAAGCAGTAGCGACTTATATCTAGCTATATTCCTATCTCTGTCTATCTCTATATCTGTCTCTATCTCTCTCTATTCACTTTTATCTTCCTCCACCTCTTTCTTGACTTCTACCTCTACCCGTCCCTCTATCTCTTCCTCTATCTCTACCTCTACCTCTAGCTATACATCTATTAGCTATCTCTATCAGTTTAGATTTACTACAAGAAATGGCCTTTCAAGATTATAGAAGCTGAGAATCCAAGAGTTGAAAGCATTAAGGGAGAGATCTAGGAAACCTAATGATATGGTTGTAGTTCAATTCTAAATTAAAGGCCTGAGAATCAGAAGATCCAATTACATAAATTCTAGTTGAAGTCCAAGATCGAAGACGACATAAAGCAGATGTCTTGAAGAAGAAAGACTCCTTTCCTCATCAGGATTTTATTTTTTCTCGGATCTTAAACAGATTGGATATTGTCTGCTCACTCTGGGGAGGCTCATGTACTTTATTTAATCTCTGATTTGAATATTTATCTTATCTAGTAACATCTCTACAGAACTATCCAGAAATCAGATTGACCAAATATTGACATGTCATGACTCAACCAAGTTGGTGCCTACAATTAACCCTTACAAGTATCAGGCTACCCTGAAATCCAGTTAAATAGGAATTATTCATTTTTATTGAAGGACTGAAAGATGGCTGGGCCACACCTGTCCCAGGTTTGACTTGATTGGTTTTGTATGAGTCTGATTCTGTTGGAGGTTGGCCGATTTAGACAGGGTGTGGCACAGGTGGCTTTGCTTCACATATCTCTATCTTTATCTGAGACTGGAGGTATGGCTTAGTAGAAGAGTAATCAAAGATTCTTAAGGCATATGCTTAAAGTTCAACGTTTCTGCTTCTCCTCCTGTACCATCAGCAGGAGTAAAGTAATAAGATAGCAAGGTATTGCTCATCATGATATGGGGTGTCAAGGGAGGGTATAAGGATCAAAGGCCAACAATTAAATTAAGCAGAGGCAATATTTGACTAGAAAACTGGATCATCGTAACTTGATGATGGATTGGAGAAAAGCAGTTCGAGTGTAGAATTATTTCTTACTCAATTTAAAAATTAAGCTTTAGTCTATATGTTGTAGCTGTAGCACACATACTTAATACATGAACTGACTTCAATGGCAGATAATATATATATCTGTAACTATCTACCTTTTTTTTTTTTTAAGTCATTTTGAAACAGGGTCCCGCTATGCGGTTCAGGCTGGCCTTGAGCTCACTTTTGTAGCCCAGACTGGTCTGGAACTCGCATCATCTTCCTGCCTCAGCGTCCCAAGTGCTGGGATTACAGGCGTGCGGCACCACCCCAGCATTCTATATCTATCTAGATAGATAAATATGGTGAGTGAAAACATGAATTTAATAAACTACAACTCATTTATCTTTTAATGAATGAATAAAACAATTTCAAAAATTCTTTTTTTTTTTTTTTTTTTTTTTTTTTTTTTTTTTTTGTATTTTGTGAAGGGTCTGCAAGGTGTTCAGTGTCTCACTACTAGATCAGACTCATAGTGATCCACCTGTTTACAGCTTCTCAAAAGCTGGGATTACAGGAGCGCACAACCACACCCAGTCTCAATTGCTATCTCAGTGCACCCTGTAGGTGGTACCAGCATGGCAGCCTAGGGGATTGAACCCCCAGCCCCTGTGCCTGTTTTGCAGGGACTGTAATCTGCTGAGCTATTTGGCAAGCCTCCAAAATTCTTGAGATATATACATTTATTTGCACTATATAGTTTATACATTTTATTTAAATTGTTTCATTTAAATGTTAGTATTGCACAGAATAGAAAATTAAGATTCAGAGAGTTCAAGTTATTTGCCTAAGATTAAAGAGCTAATAAATTATAAATCTGACAAACAACCTCTGATAACCAAAAGCCTGATATCTGTCTATCTATCTATCTATCTATCTATCTATCTATCTATCTATCTACCTATGTATCTATCTGAAAGAGAGAGGGATCTATAGTATTCATCATCTTAAATATATGCATTTATATAAAAACATAATATATATATAAATACACATTTTATGTATTATATAAATATATGCTATTATATATGTATCTTATATATTTTTTTGTAAAATTCAGCTGAGGACCAAGAAATTTCCTTTTTTCTTGTGCAGGCTATCATTCCATACATCAGATGTTCTTCTGAAAATGAGACTAAGGTTTTCACAGAAAACAGTAAGCTAAGTGTACCTTTAAATTAATTTGTGTTTGTTATCTTTGCAAAATCTTGAAGCTCAAATCTCCAAACCATCTTCTCTAGACAAGTGATGAAAATTCTCTAGACAATGGAATGAAAAGGTAATGAGACGAAGGTGAAGACATGTGTGTTCTAAGCCTTCGTTGTCATGCACACAACGGACTGTTAGGATAGTCTATGATGAACTTTGACACATATTTGCAACTGCCATCTTGTTCTGTGAGTTTCTCTCATGTGCTAACCACTCTACAGACAGGTTCTTTGAGCTATGCACACAGCTGTCAGTTACTTCCTCCCAAGCTGCTGCTGCTCTGAGATGAGGTACATGCTGGCCCAGTCAAGGCTGCCGAGTGCCCTTGCACTTGGTGCACGTAGAATTTAGACAGTGGAGCACCCTGAACGCTGCTAGTCTTCCTTGACAGGTGGGTGCTACCCATTGCTATTTCCTTTCACCAATTGTATAACTGATCCAGAATTATAAGAAGTAGCAGAAGAAATAATGACCACAGTGAAATATGCCAGCCAACCGGCAATGGGCAACTGAGACTGAGGGTAGTTGATGAGTGTGTGTCCACGGATGGCTGGTGTAGCAGCGCCTTTCTCTGATCTACTCACTGGCCATACAGTGAGTACTGTTTAAGAGAAGTACTGTTTAACTGAGATGTTTGTTGTGCTGATTGTGGAGTTGAGTTGAAATATTATATCTTTATAATACAAGAATATTTATGAGGTCCTGAACATTACCATTAATCTTTGTTCTGCAAGACAATGCTCGAAATCTCATGACTCCACTCATTGGATACCACGGCCAAATCCCACAAAGCCTCTCATTGTTACTATTTTCATTATAGGAAGTTAATAGTACGGGTCAGATGTTTCAGAAGGGCCTTCCTGACTTTTCTATTTTCTGAAGCTAGGTTACGAAAAAGTACAGCACAGTTTCTATTGGGCTTCATTTCATCTGTTCACAGTGTCATTTACCTTCTTCTATTCCTGGCAGAAGTGTTGGAGATAAAGCTGCAGAAGAGCCAAGCGCACTCCCCCAGGCTCAGATTTGGCAGGAAGAGCTGTGACAGTGAGCTGGAGCATACCCAGCCAAGAGGGAGCAAGATGCGACGGGATCCAGGACTGTCAGGAATGTATAATGCTGCGGCAAGAGGGTTGGACATTGTCTCCTCACTGCTCCAAGGGTTCTTAAAATTAGTTCCAGAGATGTACAAACAGAAGAGGACAGGTGCTGGAAGCCAGTTTGCAAGTTGCCAAGGCATGATGAACAAGTATTTGTGAAGAACCTTCTAAAGCCAAAGACAATATAGGTGATCTTGACAAGAAGAGTAGAAGGTTATGTGAGAAATATACTATTTGACTTGATGCTTTTAAAAGGCATTGTAGGGCCAGGGAGATAGCACAGTGACTGACATAAGTGTCTGCCTGGCAACATAACGTGCTGAGTTCAAACCTTGGTACAGAAAATAAAATAAATAAATAAGCAGACAGCATTAAGAAGTAAACACAAATGAAGTATTCTACACTGGAATATTAAAATGACAATGTTTGTGTGGTTATTTATTTATTTTTATGTATCTGCTGCGGGGTCTCACCATGCAACTCAGGCTTAATTTCGTGGTCCTCTTGTTTTTAGCTTCCCCAGTGCTGCGATCGCAGGTGTGCGCCACCACTCCTGGACTGGGTTGCCAGCTCAGTGTGGGGAGGGACTGACATGGCATGTGGTGCGAGGTATTGAGCCTCAGTCCTGCACTTGCCTAATCAGGTGCTTAGTCTGCTGAGCTATCTCGCAGGCCCTTGTGGGGCCGTTTAAAGAACATACCTATTCTCGTGCTAGCCTCAACATGACTGTTCTGTAGTCTTCACACTTACGCGGACACAGGCTAGCTTTGCTTCTCACTGAACAGTTTTTGTATCAAGGAGATTTTTACTCCATTCCTCAGGAAGGGAATATGGGAAATGAACTATCTGAAATGGAAGTGAATGTAGCAGCTGGCAGATGAACTGGAGAAAGGAAACTGGGAACCTCTTTCTTTACTGTCCTCCTTTAGTTTTGCTTATTCGTACAATAGGTGAATTTTTCTATCCATAATGGAATAAAATCAAGCATAGGTGTTAGAGAATAGGGTCATAGTTTAGTCAGGACAGAGCAGGAGTAGCTATGATCACAAAGAGCTCCAGGATGTTGCTGCATTACAAAAACCAATGTGCTTATTCATTACAAGTCAGCTGTATCTTTACTCCTTAGTCTCGTGTGTGCGTGTATCTGTGCATGTGTGTGTGTGTGTGTGTGTGTGTGTGTGAGCTCGTGCGCGTGTGCAGGGTGTCACTATGCAGCTCAGACTTATAGTGATCCTCCTCTTTTCTGCCTCCCTAGTCCTGGGACTCGCAGGCATGTGACACCATGCCCAGACTCCATTGCTGGCTCCACGCACCTGTGGGAGGCAGCTCTACTTATTAGTTTTTACTCTTGAGCTCAGGCTATGGAAAGTTTACTTTTGGAATATTTCTTAAGTAAAGTGAGTAAAGTGTTTCCTTCCCCAAATCTGTATGTTGGTACTTTAACATGCAATATAGTGACATTTGTACAGATGGGTCCTTTGAAAATTTAGGTCAGGCTTTGAAGATGAAGCTCTTGTGATCGGGGGGGGGGGGGCACACCAACACACACACACCTCAAAAAGTCAAGCTAGGACAGAAAGATCTTTCATTAAAATTTGACCATGAAGACACTCTGATCTTGGACTATCAGTTTCAAAACTGTAAGTTTATTTTTGTTGCTTAACTGACCCATTCTCTGACATTTAGTTATGGCAGGCTCAGCAGACAGTGAGAAAGCCATATTAAAAGATGAAAGAAAGGCATCTTGACTTTAGAGTTTCTCCTCAAGTACTTTCTTTTGATCACACTTTCATTGTTCTTGAAAGTGATATAAACAAGACTGAGTTCCAAGAGGTGGGGAGTTGTAATGTTGTTTAAGACCCAGGACATTGGTGAAATTGTATGCAGCGTCCAGAGTGTGCTAGAGTGTGGTGTGTCCCAAGTCAGTGGATCTGCCCACTAGGAAGGCCAGGGAAGTCTCACATCCAAGCTATGTCCTTGCCATATCCTTGGATAAAGGCTGATCAATAACCCAACTGGCATTGGTCTTAATGTTTCTATTTTTCTCTTTTTGAGTAGCTTCAGCTCAGGGAACAAAGAATAGACTGCTATATGCTAATCTCTTCTCTCCCAGATATTTTGCTAAAAAAAATCTGAGTAGGAAAGTAGAACCAGGAAGAAAAAAGTGAGGGAACAGAAGGCAACCAGCCTCACTTGCATTTCAACTGAATGCCTAGCACTGTATAAGGTGCTATATTTATTATCTCTTAAAAAAATCCCTGTCAGGTGAGGGTTACTATTTTCAATTTACCAGATGGGAAATTGAGGCTCTGTGATTTTACAAAAGCTGCTAACGGTACAAAGAAGTCCACAACTGCCTGTGGCTACCTAAATCTGCCTGGAGCGAGTATGCTAATCCCTGAGAAAGAGTAAAGACCTAGTGAAATGAAAATCGCATCCTGCTCTCCGGGAGGACTTGGTGCTAGAATTTAGGTACACCCTAAAAGCAAGAGTATCTCGCAACTTTTACTGTGCTACTTTTTCTATTATGGTTCCATCCATTTATTCATGAATCTATCTACCTACTTATTTACCTAATCAACACCACTGAGCAATACCTAAGTGTAAGGATTCATGGATAGTTCTAGAATATAGGTATAAGGGAAACCTGTAATCCCTGCTTTTATGGCCTTAAAATCTCTCAGGAAAGATAGATGTGTACCACCCACCCATATCATATGTATATTGAATTCCGCAAGGGAAAAGGGCAGTTGCATAAGTGTTAGCTCCATGTTGTAGAGAAGGGAGTTTCTCAGAGCAAGTGGTATTGACGCTGGCGTCTGCTGATGAACCCCAGTAGCTGATTCCTCTTCTTCGAATCTCCTTTTTTGGCGCCCCACTCCTGTAGTAAGTTGCATTTGAAGAAATGGAGATCAGAAGAGAAGTGGATCTCAGGGTTCTGCCCCTATCTGGCGACTCTGCATAGGGGGCTGGGAAAGCTGGTTTTATCGTTTTCATGTGTTCTGTAAAGGTAAGTTTGGAACTTAATGCTTGTATTCATCAACTGATAGCATTTGGAGGTGGGGCCTTTGATGGGCAATTGAGATTAGATAAGAACCTCATGGCAGAATGTGGTGAATGAGTGGTTTACAAAAAGGAGGAGGAGGTGACGCAGGGGGAGAGAAAAGGGAGGCCAGGAGCGGGACTTGAGGAGCAGGATGGGCGATTCATGCCAGCATGCCCTTGGGGTTTCTTGTCATGTGGGGTCCTCTGCCATGTAATAAAGTGGTGAAAGGCCCTCATCAGAAGATGAGCAGATGGGGCCCCGTGTTCTTAGACTTCTCAGACACCAGAACCTTGAGCACAGTAATTATCTACTATTGATAAATTCCTCAGTGTCAGGTGGAAAGTTAACTAATTGTTGTCAAGAGACTGATTCTCCAGTTGAGTGAAGAATGATTCATTGTATGATACTCAGCTTGCATATTATTGGGTGCATAAGGTGGTGTGAGAAACCAGCTCAAGCACTCAAAGCAAAATTTAAAATTATGCTGGGATCCAAGCTTCTATTAAAATGATCCCAGTCCTCCCTCCCTATGTCTGGCTGCCTCAGACTTCAGGTCCCAGTTTGCCTTTCCACGCTGTGCAGCCTTGCTCTCCTTATAGACCGCGATTTAGCTTCTTCAAAACTCCACGTAACAGCTGATGTCGTCTTCTATTTCAGAGTGCCCCAACACTTCCAACTCCTAAAATCCTCTGGGGAACTTTTAGGGATGATTATCTCCATGTCCTGTCTTCGGTGACCACTGCCTGCAGTGCTGGGACAGGCTGTTCCCTGTAGCACTGCATGGCTCCTAGGAAGTTTCTCGCCCTTTCCCATCCATCCCAAGGCTAGAGTTTCCTCATTTAAAGGGCTCTGGTGTCATACTTGTCTTTGGCAAGGTTGGTACCTAGGAAGTAACTTTGGAAAGTTTATGAATCACGAGTTGCTAATTTCTCTGGTGACAATAATGAGGTTGCCACTGAGACTGTCCACAGTAAAACCCTTGCGACCTTTCTTGAGACCCTTCCCCCACCATTTCATTCTTGATCTTACATCTTGATGTCACCTGAGCTTGCAGATTTCTTGTTCTTTCCAAAATTACTGATCAAGGTTGCCTTTGTGGGAGCAACCTTGTTCTCCCCAGCCCTAGATTCCTGTCCTCTTCTAGTTTTCATCTTGCAAAGGATTGGATCAGCTCATTCACATAAAGACAAAAGCATTGATGGGGACTTGACGGTAGTTCTGTGTACACAACAAAACTGTGGGACTGAGTTTGGAAATATTTGAGTCATGGTGCAATATACTTACTAAAAGGCACTTCCTAAAAAACGAGAAATGATACAAAAACAATTAACGAAATGCAATGTTTACCAAGGAGCTGCTCTTTACCGATGTCTTGTTTAATCCTCACAAATAAAGTAAACATGAATATACATCCTCAAGATGACAAATCAGAGTTAAAATTATGGTCCTGTATTACAACCACTTAGGCCTGCTTGTGAACAGCTGAAGCAGCTCTCAGAAACAGTGCAAGACTAGAATCAAGACACTGTGGTTCCTCTCTCCTGGTTTGCTGCTCATTTTCCAGGCAACACTGGCCCGGGTGTACTTGCTCAGAGCTTTATTTTCACACCAGGCAGCTCCCTTCTCAGCGCTCTTACAGGACTAAGATGAGGCTACAGGGCAGACCCTTCATCAATTATTGTTTCTCCCCTGAGCTATGTGTGTGCATAGAGCATTTTGTTTAAACTAATAACATGCCAGATGAGGTGAATCTGGGTGTCTTTGTCCCATACTGTTTGTGGCTTCTCAAGAAGCTTTTGTATTTATGCAGCTGCTGCTTTGTGAATAGCTGCAGATTTTGGCTTGGAGGCCACAGCAGGACAGACTGGAGAGGAAAGTCCTGAATGAGTCATTCAGGGGCAAGGATAGCAGAGAGCTGGGCTCACTTGTTAACTCCGCCCAAGACTGTAGATTTTGTGAAGGCCTTTGTAGACCATGCAGAATACCCGGCCATTGACAAGAATGAGTAAGGCGGTCTTTGAGTCGCTGGCACAAGGATGATCATTGTTCCCACGTGGGGCCGATCCTCTTGTTCTTTAAAAACGAACTGTGCAACGCAGTAACAACATAGAACTAGCAGTTGCTGAAATGACAAAGAGTAAATAGTCTTTGTTTCCTCAGTACTGTCAGAAGCAAGCAGTCGTTTCCGAGTGCACATGATGATGCTTCCCACCATGCATTGCATCCAGAGCAGGCTGGTTTTGAACCAGTTGCTTCCAATGGGGCATTGCACGTTCGTACTCCTCATGATCCGGGGGAATCTCAGTGGTCTCTGTGGCATCTGATAGCACTTTCAGGTTTGTGCTCCAACCCTATTGTTGGCCCAGGGAACTGGCCTATGCAGATGAAAATAGTGGTCCCCTACTGGGTTCTGCCAATGGGAGCAACAGTGAGATATTGGAAAAAAAGGACGTAATTCAGCTATTAATTCACAGGACATAAGGTCGGACTTCAGTTGGTCTCCATCTTTACACTAGGCCAATTTGCACTTCTTAGTAAATTTTCTGGCTCCTGATAATGACCTATTTTCCCACTGCCAGGAGACCTAGACGTAGTTATGGTCCAGAGTGTTATACTGTCCTGGCCTTCTCCTGCCCTGCTCTCGCCTTTGTGAACAGACCTTCATTAAACTTGAAGACAACATTATGCAGTGTAACAAACATTGTTGTATTCCTATTACCTTGTGCGAAATTCTGTGCAGTTTCTGATATTTTTATTATGTTTTATTTTTTAAAAAGGACAAAATTCTTGTTAATATGCTCTGAATTTTGAATGCATCATCTAGTTCCTGCTGGTGTCCTCAGTGACGGGATGTGGAGGAGTCAAGCTGTGATATTTGGAACACTGATGGGTGGAAGTAAACAAAGAACAAGGAAACAGACAATAAGGAAGAAGGTGTTTTGCCACTGAATGGAGACTTGGTGTATTTGAAGGTAGTATGGAAGGATTCAGTTCATATTTATTCATACAAATGAAATTCATATTTGAAAAGTAAAGGAGAAATTATTTGATATTTACCATTTTAATCAGTTAGAATTTATAACTTGATTCTGAAGCTCACTCCATCTTGTTATTTAGTCCTCTATTATGTACTGCTTTCCCTTTATGCATTTCATAGCTCTTGTTTCCTTTTATTAGTAGTTTTAAAGATTTCTGTTCTCTTCCACATGATGACCATCTTCTGTAACCAGATCCTGACTCCTTTTGAATATACTTCTTTTTCACTTTTTGGCTCACAGCTTCTGCAGTGTTATCTGGGACTCTCTTCCAGCTCTCCTCTTGCTCTTAGGTCGTTACAGAAGTCTTGTCTGCCCTCAAGAAACTTTCTGCCTTGCCTGACCTTGGGTGTCAGAGAAATACCTGAACAGATCCAATTCTAGTTCTCTTACTTTTGAAGAGGTGAAGGGGAAAAGGGAAATGAATGCCAGGGTGTGGAGGGTGTCAGCTTTGCAGATTCATCTTCGTCAATGATGCTTCTTCCATGACTGCAGGCACAGGTCAGGGTTCTACTTCAGTTTTTATTTTTCTCGTCTTTTAGAGAGAGTACAATTTAGGATAAAAGTGGAAACATTTATGAGTGACACAGAATTTTACTTAATAAGTGAAATAGTGACATTTGATAGTAATACTTTTTCCCTTGAAAAAAGCAATATGAAGCCGGGCGTGGTGGCACACGCCTGTAATCTCAGCTCTCGGGAGGCTGAGGCAGGAGGATCAGTGTGAGTTTGAGACCAGCCTGGGCTACAAAAGTGAGTTCCAGGCCAGCCTGAACTTCATAGTGAGACCCTGTCTCAAAAAGACAAAAAAAAAAAAAAAAAAAAAAAAAAAAAAAAAAAAAAAAAAAAAAAAA
>PVJA010016947.1:0-18120 GCA_004027025.1 Myocastor coypus | reverse complement strand
ACAATTGAAAAAAAGGAGACAAAACAAAGAATTATCTACTCCTGTCCTTAGGCCAGCAAAAAGGCAAAGTACAGTTGTCCAAGCAATCCTGCTTATATACATAGATAAATCCCTTTACTCCATTCTCTCTTCTGTCCTTCCCCTCAACTCACAAACTCCCTTCAAATACATTCGTACTTTTTTCCCACTATCTACTGCATCTTTCAGATTCCATTTTTCTCTTTCAGTTTCTAACACTAAGGAGAAAGGATAATATTTGCACATGTGGCTCTGGTTTATTTCACTTAAAAACAACATGTTCTTTAGTCAAACTCATTTATCAAAAAGATTCAAATTTATCATGTTTTATAACTAAATAATACTCAGTTGTGTAAAAATACCACAACTTCTTTATCCATTCTTTAGTTGATGGGCATTTTGGTTGCTTTCACGATTTGGCTATAGCAAATTGAGCTGCTATATACATGGGTGCACATACATCACTCTGGTATGAGGTTTCCAGTTCTTCTGGGAAAATGCCCAGAAGAGAAATAGCTGGCTTAAAAAGAATATCCAATCCTAGCTTTTGAAGGAATTTCTACACTGATTTCCACACTAGTTGTAACAATCTGTATTTCCAACAGTGCAGAAGGGTTCCTTTTTTCTCCACAGCCTCTCCAGTATATGTTATTGGCTGACTTCTTGACGTTAGGATTCTTTCTGGGGTGAGATGGAATCTCAGTTTTGTTTTAATTTGCATTTCTTGAATGACCGATGATGTTGAACATTCTTTTTTTCATATATTTTCTTTCCATTTACATTTCTTCCTCTGAGAAATGTATATTCATTTTAGACGTTCACTTTTGGATTGGGTCTTTGAATTTCAGGGCTCTGATTTTTAAAAATTCTTTATATCTTCTAGATAGAAGGCCTTTGTCAGAGGGACAGTCAGTTATAATTTTTTTTTTTTCCAGTTAGTGGGTTTTCTTTTCACTTTGTTGGAGATTTGTTTTGAAATGCAGAAACTTTTCAAAAAGATCAGGTCCTGTTGTTGGTTCTTTGAAGTATATCCTGTGCAGTTTTGGTTTTGTTCACAAACTCTCTACTTACTGCTATGTCTTTAAGATTTCTATGTCCATTTTCCTCCAGAAGATTTAGTGTTTCTATTTTAATATTAAACCTTTGATCTGCTTTGACTGTAGCTTTGTGCGTGGTGATAGGCATGGGTTTAGTTTTAGGGTTTGGCATGTGGAAAGCCAATTTTTCTGGCACCATTTATTAATGAGACTTTCTTCCAATAAGCATGTTTGGCCTATTTATCACAGATAAGGTGGCTGAGTGCTTTTGTAGTTGTGTGTCTCTGTCTTCTAATCTGTTCCAGTGATCCTCAGGTCTGTCTCTATTCCAGTACAATGCTGATTTTATCAGTGTATTTATAGGATAATTTCAGGTCAGGGATTGTGATACCTCCAGCCTTTCCTTTGCTTCCTAGGATTTCTTTGGTATTCTGGGTCTCTTTTGATTCCAAATGAATTTGCAGGAAGCTTTCTCTAGCTGTGTGAGGAGGTTTCTACTTCACAAGTGGAGGAATAAGCAGTTTTGGATAAGATCATAGTCTACACTGTTCTAGCCCTGGAAGTTACAAATAGAGGGACCATTTTCAGAGGCTACCTAATTACATATATGTCTCTATCAGCCTCTCATCCTAGCACATCCTGGACAATCACCCTGAGGTATACCAGTCTAATGTCTTACCTGAATCCCTGAAGTGGATTCCAGATTTTAAAAGCGCAGTGTTGTGGTTGGGCTGAAGCTTATGCATCATTCTGTAAGCATACTACCTGATAGTTTGCTATAAAACCCATGACCACTCATGTGGAATGAGAGCTGTATGGCACAAGTAGCATCACCATGGTGCAGAGCAAGGCTTTGAGACTCAAGATGTTCAGAGCTGGTCAGGTTTTGCTCTAAATATGTTATTAAATCGAGCCTTTTATGAAATTTGGCCCAGGATGAAGAACTTTAACCTTGTTTTCAGAAGAGCTAAAAGCTGAAGGCATTTTTTAAAGCACATCTGTTCTCTGAGCTACCCTGCTTCAAGGGAAAAGTGATTAATCAGTGCATTGAATAACAGAGTGTGAAGTATCAGGCTATCGAATACGTTGGATATATATGAAATACCTTTTAGTAGTACTAGTGCTTAATTACTTGGTCTGATAAATATTTTCAGAGTTCTCTGTGATAAAATTAAAGGGATTCAGAAAATATGCCTGTCTCAGAAACAATTTGCCTTTTCCAGTAGTTCATCAAGTCCTTGAAGGATCTACCCTTCACTCTTAGGGATGTCTATGTCCCATATGCCATGTCGCAAGGCCTCTCAGTTGAATGTGAATAAAACTCTGGATCTCAAAACTTGGTGTTTGTCTGTACCAGGCTTTCCATTCAGACTATTCATGACCCCTAAAAGAAAATGCCAGATGTCACTTCAAGTTCTGAACACATTGTATGAACTCAGTTTGTATTTAATAATATCTTGCTTGGTAACAGATTTTGGTCTAAGACATATCTGTAAAATCTTATAATTTTTGTTAGCCAGATAGCTGGCCTGCTTAGGCAGAGCACAGTGGCCAGTGTTTGATCCCCAACATGCTGTGTCAATCCCGCCCTCAGAGCGCACTGGGATGGTGATTGAGACTGGACGTGGAGGAGCACGTGCCTGTAATTCCAGCACTTGGAAGGCTGAAAACAGAAGAATCACTGTGAGTTGGATCAATGTAGTGAGACCCTGTAGACCCTTTACAAATATAAAATTTCATAATTCTAAGACCATACAGCAGCTAACCCTCATCGTGCCTGTAACTTGCTTAGAACAGTACATCTGGCGTGGTGGCTCACTCCTGTAATCCTAGCACTCGGGAGGCTGAGGCAGGAGGATTGATGCGAGTTTGAGACCAGCCTGGGCTACAAAAGTGAGCTCAAGGCCAGCCTCAACCACATAACGAGACCCTGTCTCAAAAAGACAAAAAAAAAAAAAAAAAAAAAAAAAAAAAAAAAAAAAAAAAAAAAAGAATTTGTAGAAAATCATGAAAAACAAACAAACAAACAAACAAACAAACAAAAAAAAAACAGTACGTCTGGAGATGATGAACTCAGAGCTGTTCTCAGCTGTGCTGCTCATAGCACCTGAGCTGCGCACTGTGGACCCTGCCTTTCCGGAAAGCGCATGAGGACATGTGCAGGATGAAGACCATTATATTTTCTCACTCATTTTACCTCTCAATCAAAGAGTCAGGGAAATTGAGAAGTAGGGTGTCCAAGCCTCAGGACTTCAGAAGAAGCTGAAAGCTCAGCGGAAATGTCTGCAGCCTCATGCCTGAGACTCGCAGAGTTCGTGCAGCAGACTTTCAGTGTAGTAAGATAAAGTTATATAGAAGTAACTGGAGGCAAGTAGGGCAATACAGACAGAGACAAAGAAAGGATACTTGGTATTTTCACTCCAGTAAGGTGCAGAAAGATGCCCACATTGTCAGGAGTTTCTGTCAAGTGTGAGGAAGAGCATGCGCAGAGGACTTAAGCATACAAAGCCAGTGCTGAGTCAATGGGCGAGGCAAGTAGTCAGGTAGCAGATGTAGAATCCAGAGAGGTGAAGGCAAGTGTGTGTGAATGTGCCAGGTAGGGCTGAATTACAGACAGGGGACCCATGGAGCCAGACCTGTGTAGGGCACCCATCACAGAGAACTGAGCCAAAGGCCCAAGGAGTTGGGGCTGCCACTTAACTCAAGACCCACGTTCTCAGGTCATTACAGCTTCACCTGGGCTTCCAGCTGTCTTTTGGTGCTGATCTGATATTGGAGAACCTTACCCTTATGGGGGTGACAGTTGGTGTCTGGCTAGATGGCTCCTCATGGTGCGGTAGGAATTTCAGAATTCTCTAAATGGCAATTGCTATTTGTTGTAGATTTAATTATTGGCAAAGTTCTTCATTATTCACATGTTGCAGTGGATCAGATCTCTCTCTCTCTCTCGCTCTCATATGTATTTAGTATAGGGTCTACAGGGTTTCACTGCACAGATAAGACTTGTAGTGATCCTTCTTATTTTCAGCCTCCCAAGGTCTGGTAGTATAGGCACCTGCCATAACTCCTCGTCTCATTCACCACTTTAGCATACCCTGGGGGCAGGATAGCCCTTGCAGACCAGGGAACAAATTCCCAGCCCCTGCGTCTGCCTAAACAAGTGCTTCAATCCTGAGCTAGCTGGCTGGCCCATATCTTTCATTTTTATGAATAAAAACTAAGCTTCCGCTAGAGATCTGAAGCTCTCAGCCCCAGCCTGGCCCATGGTAGATGGTCTGGAAACTCCTATTTTCTTTTCTTCTTTTTTTTTTCCCCAAGAAAATGCTCGGGAAAGACTTTTTGAACTGAGTTAAATTTAGCATAAGTGTCTCACCTGCCTGAAGCCTCCCCTCCTTTCTTCCTCAGAATTGTCAGCTGCCCAGGATGCATTTACTTCCATCTGGGATTTTTAATTCAATCAAATAAAAATCATTTTGAAACTTGCTACCAAAAGAAGCTTCAGAAAGAATTCACAGTGGAGATTCTACTTGTCTACCTCAGCTTGCCAAGAAAGTGAAAAAATAAAACGTATCTATTTTTGGAAAAGTACATGCAGAGAAGGAAAATAAAGCTGTGTGGGGGGCTATCTATAATAATTTCCAATTGGGGAGAGGTGGTGACCTGTAGCTGGCTATAATAATGGAAAATTTTGATAGTGCTGAATCTAGAGAAAGAAGAAGCCTAAAAGTTTTGAGTCAGGGGTGAAGAAGCAAGAGAGCTTCTCTGAGGGGCAGAAGTGGCAACGATTCAGCAGCCTGACTACAGGAAAGAGAGGACTGGGGAGTGAGTCACGTAGATGACCCAGATGTGGGAGTCAGGTACGGCATTTCAGGATGCAGTCTCAGAGCATGAAGGGCAAAGCAGAAATAAACCAGCACAGAGCAGAGTGGTTAGGAGACTGGACAAGGAGGCACACAGATGGGATTTCAATTTTGACGTGATGCTTCTGCTCTGGGTGACCCTATGGCAATATTCTCACATTTTTGAACTACAATTTACTCTACTGGAAAACAGTCTAAAGTCTACCTTGCAGAACTGGTTGGAAGTTAAGTGTGACAAAACAAATGAAATAGCTTATTGTTTACAGCATAGCAAATGCTCATGAAATCACTCATTTGAGACTATGTCCATGATAGAGGCCTGGACTGTGGGTGGCAAAAAGTGGAGAAAGAGGAGAAAGGTAGAAGCCATGTTGTGGTGTACCTAAAGAGCCACTAGTGGCTGGCTGCTGAAGGGTAGGCGAGGTTTGCGGAAGATGGTCCTTTTCAAGGCAGTATAATGCTTAGTGATGGGCTTCTGCCTACCTTTGAAAGGGTGTAGCAAGCTTTTCTTCAAGTAGGGTATGTCACATACACCTGACAGAAGAGATCAGCTCTTGAGCTTTCTGCTAGCTTGGCTGTGCTACCAAGGCTACAGAAGCTAGATTTTAATCATGTCAGCAAAGCTGCTTTTGTGCTAGAAAGAATCTCCTTTGGCAACCAGAAAAGCAGATGTTTGCATCTATATAATCATCTTTTAATCCTTCATTTAACATCCATTTGCTGAGGCTGCCCTAGTCCAAGGCATGGGTAGCTAAGGTATAGAGGAGTGCTCAGGGATCCATTGTATGTAATCTGCACATACGTGATGATCACAGTGTACTAGGAGCGGAGGAGCTGCAGGTGAGCGCCTGCAGTGTTCTGGGCAAGTTCCAAGGTGGAGGCAGTGCCAGGAGGGCGGGGAGAGCATCAAGCCCAGATGGGAAAGAAATTGTCCTGAGAGATAATGTTGGCGATAGTCTTAAAGGATGAAGAGGATTTGGGATTGGGGCAGCACAATTTACACAGCGGGAGGCTTTATCTTCTTGTAGTCTTACTTTCCTCCAAAGTGAACTAGAAATTCCATCTGTCTAATGAGGTCACTTTGAGGACTGGGGTCCCCACACTTTGGAGGCACTGTTTCACTGCACCCTAAAAGCTGTGAGCTTTAACCTGAAAAAGTTTCTGATAATTAATATAGAAAATTGATTCTAGTATTGTTTTAGAAATGAATTTTTTTTTTTTTTTTTTTTTTGGTCTTTTTGAGACAGGGTCTCGCTATGCATTTGAGGCTGGCTTTAAGCTCACTTTTGAAGCCCCAACTGGTCTCAAACTCGCACCAATCCTCCTGCCTCAGCCTCCCAAGTGCTGGGATTACAGGCGTGAGCCACCACACCCAGCCAGATTAAAATATTTTTAAAATGTTTCTTCAGGATTGAAAATGTACAGACAATTTTCTTGACATGATTTCCTAAATAATAGATTACAGTAGCTGTTTGCATAGACTACTACATTGTGTTAGGTATAGAAGTAATACAGAATGGTTGACATATGTGGGTAAATATGCATGAGTTCTATGTAAATACTGAATTACTTTAAGGAAATTGGGCATTGTCAGATTTGGGGACAAATTCTTGTGTATAGCAAAGGATGACTATAATTATTGTCTACTTGTATTTTTACTTTGTGAACTTTGAGCTCTTTCCCTTGGTGCTTAAACTCCATGCTTTTGAAGTCATTTTCGGGAAAATATTGACAGTCATAAATTCTAAATGAAAAGGCTTACAGAACCGGGCAACCCGCACAGGAATAAGCTTCTGTGAAATGTCACGGATTTCCTGAATGGGCGCCGGTCTAGGGCTTGCTTTTCCCTGCACTGTGAAGTCGATTCTTCAGTGCCGAGCAGTGCGGGTCACGGTAGGGATCACCTCATTGCTGCGCGGGGAGGGCCTACTGCGGTCCTGGAGACGTAGAGGTGGATGCTGTTTGTCACTGCCCTTGAGGACAGTGTCACTGCCCTTTTCTATGCTCTAATAGAAAAATTGGGCATATGAGATCATCTGAGAATAACATTGCAACTCTAAAAACAGGTCTGAGAGGGCCACAGAAAAAGCGCACTATTCCTAATGAAGAGTGCTAGTTCTTTTAGAGAAAGTGTCAGTCTGGTCTTGAACCTCATTTTTATAGGATTTTCTTTTTTTTTTTTTTTTTTACCAGAAATTTAAAGCTGCACGTTCCTTTTCTTTGTATTTGTCCTGAACAATTAATCATTTTAGATACTAGATTATGAATTTATTTATTGTTTCTCAGAATGGGAAGTACACACAAAACTGTTGGAGCTTGTCAACCTATTTCTTATACTTACAGAATCTTTAGTGCCTGAATAGGATAGTTTTGTGGATAGGATGTAGAATGCATCTCTGTTCTGTGTATGGTAGAGGTGGCAAGCTGCGCACAGCTGGAGCACAGAACCCTGAATTCAGCTGCCACTGAATGACTGGGGCATGTTTTATGGTTTGAGTGTCCCTTTCAAAAAGGATTTTGAAATTTAATTACCATTAAGGTACTGTGGAGAGGTGGAATTAGGGCCTTGAAAAGAGGTGATTAGGTCCTGAATGTCCTGGTCTGATGAATGGATCAGGTACTATTAGGGAGCCGGCTCATTATAAAAGAGGGAGTCCTTGTATATCTGTGTGTCTCTGTGTCTCTGTCTCTCTCATATATATATATATATATATATATATATATATATATATATATATATATATTTTTTTTTTTTTTTTTTTTTTTTTTTTTTTTTTTTTTTTTTTTTTTTTTTTTTTTTTTTTTGCCATGCGACAATCATTATATGTAGGTAGTCCATCTATCTTGGACTTAAATTCTAGTTCTGTGAGCCAAATAAACCCCTGGTCTTTATAAATATTTCAGTCTTAGGTATTCTGTAATAGCATCAGAAAATTAATTGTCACAGCATGTTAGATAATCTTTTTTTTAATCTGGCTGTTGGATCATCACTCATCTAGTCAGCAAAAACATGTACCACACAGGAACTGTGAATTGGAATTTATTCTATACTATAGATCAATAAAAAGTTCATAATGAGACCTAGAAATTAAATATTTTCAAGTTTTTAGGCCCAGAGGCAATATAGAAGACATTATATAAGTATTGCATAACAAGAGAAAAATTAAATTTCTAAACATTATTAACTGGTAAAATTGAAAGCATTGTATTTGACTAAAAACAGATCTTATAATGAGTGCAATAGATTAATTTTTTGGTATTGTAGTTTGCATGTGTGCAATCTGTTAAAATTTAAGTGTTGAAACATAATCCCCAATACAATCATATTAAGAGGTGGGGCTGATTTGGAGCTGGTAGTTCAGGGATGCTTCACTGTCAGCAGGAGTGTGAGCACCCTAATAACAGATGCTGAAGGGAACTGAGTCACTATTTGTGTTATTCAAGGAGGCAACAGGAAGGCACCATTTTTAAAGCACAGAGAAATCTCTTACCAGGAATCAGACTGCTGGCACCATGATCTTAGATCTACCAGCTTCCGGAGGTGTTAATTGACAGTTGTCCAAAAGGAGGTCATTTGTTATAACTGCTAAGAGGCTAAGACAATGAGAGGTTACATTTCTCTTGTTTGGAGTTTACACTTGAATTTCCTGATCATCAAATTGATCACAAGCCCCTAAAAGCCACTCCTACTTTGCAAAGATACCAGAATAGGCGGTGGGTTAGGTTTAGTCTGCATATCACAGTGATACAGGTGCATCCACGTTTATACCAATGCAATTTGTCATAGCTAAGTCTTGGAAACAAACTAAATACTTATCATCTGAGGAATGGATAAAAGGTATGTGATATTTTATTCAATGGAGAATATTATTCAATTATTATAAAAGAGGATACACTTGAGGCTTTTATAGCCAAATGGATGCATCTAGAGGCCGTACTCATAAGTAAAGTAGGTCAGACCCCCATGTGTAAACATGGTATTGCTTCACTAGTATAAGAACCTGAAAGGATAAGTAGAGTCTAAGAGGCACAGTGGATACATGAAAGGGAAAGAAACTCTTGAAAGAAACTACTGGGATAAGGGAAAAGAGAAAAGAAAGAGAGAAATAAAAGACAGAAATAGATATGTACATACCCAGGATACCTTGGGTAGTTGTACTGCTGATTTCTGCAGGCCTGTTGGAGGGAGCAGTTAACACTTATTTATTTTCTCCTTCCTTTTAAATTTTTATATAACTTGACCTGTTTTGCTTGCTTATATCTGGAAATCTAGACAACTTATTTGAAGACAGCAATATGCAAAATAACCACTATTGTTAAACTTCTATTATTCTGTTTAGTGAAATTCTGTATCATTTTGAATTTTTTTTTAATGTGGCCCTTTTTAGCCTCTTCAGCAGCACTGGGGTTGCAGGCATGTGCCACCATGCTCTATCTCGGTGGCTGGCTCAGAGCTCCCGAGGGCAGGGCTGGTGCCACATGTGATGCCGGTGATCAAACCCAGATCCCTGTGCTTGCCTAAGCAAGCGCTTAGTCTTCTGAAATATCTCGCCAGCCCATTTCCAGTGTTTTATTTAACTTTAATGTTTTGTTTTCATTAAAAAATAAAAAGACAAAATAAAAAAAAAATTCTACTGGATTTGTAACTGCCTTCCATGTTTTTTGTTCTTTTCTTCTTGTTCTGTATTTATTGCTTTTTAGTTGAGTATTCTATATGATGCTATTTTCTCTGCTCTCTTAGTGTATCAATTTTAATTCTGGAAAATTTTCTGTAATTTATGTAGGGTTTGTTATGCATAATTTTAACTAACTCAAATTCACTTTTGAAGGATTCTAGCGGAATGTGAGTTCCTTATGACAAATCATCGCTTTATATTTGGCTTTGCTTAGGCGTATCCCCTGTGTGCACCAATCATTCAATGTATTGTTACTACTGTCCATGAAACAAAAAAGTTAACTTTTGGGTCAAGTAACATAAAAATTAAATATTTTTTTTCTTCCCTGACATCCTTCCTCATATTTATGTAAGTCTGAGTTATACTTTGTATAATTTTCTTTCTTTAGCATTTCTTGTGGGACAGATCTACTGGCTCTGAGTTCTCCTAGTCATTGGTAGAGAAAATTTCTGTTTTTCCCATTCTAGTCAAAGATAATTTTGCTAAGCTTCGAAATATAGACCAGCATCTCCTCTTAGTAATAATAAATAAATTACTCATCCTATGTTATTCTTGCGCTACAGTTCCTACTGAGAAAATGCTTTAATACTTATCTTTGTTCTGCATAAGATAAGATATGAAAGAAGATATGCTTCATCCTTCAGCTTTCTCTGAAATTGTTGTTACTTTGTTGAGTTAAGATCTGTGTGTATTATTATTTTATTTAATTTGTTTTTGGTATTTATCTTGCATGGTATTCCTTGAGCCTTTTGAGACTATGGTTTTTTAAAAATGTTTTTTATTTATTCATACATTTTAAAATTTTTTTAAGAGAATAACAATATGAAGAACATTAAAAATAATACAGAATTCCATGGCACAAAATGATAGGATTTCAACAATGGCTTTTATACTGTAGATTATTATCTTCAAAGTAGTTGTTCTGATTATCAGATACAAGTATATAAAATTGTGTGTCTGACATTTCCCTTAATATTAATAATATTGTAAGATGCACTTACTTCACCATACCACAATGGATGTGAACATTATACTCTATAGCATGAGCTAAGACTGATGACATCAGCAAGAATGAAGGGGAAGAGGGGAATCAGAAGTACAGGGAAGGGGAGAAAAGGGAAGCGAGAGAAGAGGTCACAAAGGAAGCAAACCAGCACTATGGAGTCTACAGATTTGAGACAATTTGTTGTGGAAAAGTTGTGACACACTGCTTTAACTATGACTTCTGATTTATTTTTTTATTCCTTTTGATATTTCAATCATATGGGTACATTATTTTACATTTCCCACTGCTCTTAGTTATTCTGTTCTTTTATCTCATTCTTCTTTCTCTCTGTATTTAACTTCTAGAAGTTTCTCTGGACCTGTGCTCAAAACCACAGTTTCTTTCTTTATTAAGTTTCAGTAAATGATGAGCACATCAAATTTATTCTTAATCTCTACTTTTTATTCCATTAGAGCTCTTAAGGCAGTAATCATAATTATTCTAAATTTGTCTGATAATTCCAACATCTGTGTAATATTTGACGCTGATGCTTACTTTGTCTTCCGAGATTTTTTTTCTTCTTCTTTTTTTTTTAGTTTTTATTTAGCCGGCCTTCTAACATTTTGCTGAAGCCTGGCAACAGTGTACCACATGATAGCAATGTGTTGAGTAGCATTTTGGATTAGAGTGTTCTGTTGATACCTGACTAGTGATGTGTGTGATGCTTGATGTATGCACGGGTTCTAAAGTCCCCAAATTCTTCTAGTGTCCTTGCTTCTGTCTTATTGCTGACACTGGGCTACCTCGGCGTTCCTCCTCAGAGACCTTCTACACCTTGCCTTCCTGGCAACTATACCCCACCACTGTTATCCGGGAGCCCTATTAACTGCATATAAACTGGGAGAGGAAGTCTTCTGTCAGCCTCTTGAATAAAACTGCAGACCTCTTTGATATAATATTCGCAAACGAATCCTAGCATTTCTCACATGCTGAGGACAGGCAGGAAGACTGGAGGGCTTGAATAGGAGATTGTTTTTGCTCTCAAATAAGGCAAAGTTCTGGCAAAAATTTTCCGTCTTAAGCACAGGACTTTGCTATGGATGGAGCCCTGGGGCTGTAGTACCAAACTTAATCTTTCTTTTCCTATATGGGGTTACAGGTGCTCTTTCTCACCTGTTCACCTGGAAAACTTGATGATGGGATTTCTGCAAGTAAAACACACAAAAGGGTGGGAGTTCACCTAAGATCTTGGACTAGCTCCAATCTCAACCGCCATGAACTTGTCAAAGTTCCCTCTTACACATTCCTAACAGGTATAGAGTTATCTCCTTTTGCTTTGGATAAGCGGATCTCAGCTTGCCTGGCCATATTCACCTGTTTCTCCAGCTTTTGCATGGCCGCTTCCCTGCACTTCAGTTCTTATGGATCCAAGATAAATATCTGCTTATCACAGATAAACTTTTCCTTGTTATGAGGACAGCAATTAATAACTCTTATGCTTCTTATATGGAACTGAAACTGAATTTTGTACACAGAAATACTATGTAGCAACAAAATTAGTGAAAATCGAATGCACTAAACAATATGGGATGAATCTTGAAAACAGTGTATAGCGCCAAATAAGACAGACACTTAAGAAAGCATATTGTATAATGCCATTCTCATAGAATTCATAAACAGCCAGAATGAATCCATTATGTTAGAAATTAGAAAACAGGCTGCCTTCTGGGAAGGGGGAGGAGTTAGATGGAAGAGAACTGGAGACAAGTTTTTATCATGGTGGATATATTTTATGGCTTGAGGTGAATACTGTTTATGCAAATACGTGCATTTATCACGCCTGATATTTCACATCAGTATAGAAATTCAGATAAAGGAAGTGGGACAAGAATAAGGTAGAATCTTGGAAATCCTCAAGAACAAGGAGACACTCAAAGTACTCCAAAGAGATACAGCCTTGTAACTCTGCCCCCAAGATGGAGGCAGTAAATCAAATCAATGCCAAGATACCTTCCTGGCTTCCCTGTCCAGAACCTAGATGAGCAGGTGTGCAGGTAGGAACTCTCAGCTTGTGCCCCTGAGCCACCAGAATTCCTTGCCTGCCCTGAACTTAGGACTAGAATGAACATAGATAGGAAATCTTCGCCTGTGCCCTCACGGCACTGAAACTTCTTCCCAGACAAGAACCCAGCCATGACATCCTTGAAACCCTGCAGCAAAATTCTCTGAAGAAAGGCTGAGCGTCAGACACTCACAGCTAACTCAGAAGCTGAGCATCTTACCAGAGGAGCACAGCAGGCTCACACTAATGATCTGCAGCAGGAAGAAACTGAGCACAGCAGCCAGACACACCAGGCACATCTGGACAAGATCAAGCTTAGTAGGTCCGGATGAAATTTCAGTAGGTGCTAATGCCATAACGTCACACCAAAATTCTACACCAAAGGTCAGAAGACAGTGCTATATAAAATAACAAAGAGAAAGAGCAAGACACAATCTCAGGCCCTGATCCCACCAGGAGACACTAGCATAGAAGAAAATGGGAATCATACAGTTGAAATCTCCGAGCTAATAGCTTCTTTTTGTTGTTGTTTTTGTTTTTGTTTTTGTCTTTTTGAGACAGGGTCTCGCTATGCAGTTCAGGTTAGCCTTGAGCTCACTTTTGTAGCCCAGGCTGGTCTCGAACTCGCACCAATCCTCCTGCCTCAGCCTCCTGAGTGCTGGGATTACAGGCATGAGCCACCACGCCTGCCTGAGCTAATAGCTTTTGAAGTAAAGAAACAAATGCAGAAACATGTAGAGGAACTCAGATCAAAAATAACCTCTGAAGTAAAAAAAAAATAATAATAATGACGTCTGAATTAACAGTGTCTGCTGAAGAAGAAAAAAAAAAAAACTACAGAAAACTACAGAGGAAATCAGATCAGAAATAATCTCTAAAGTAAAAAAAAAAATCTCTGAATTAATAGGATCTGAAGTAAAGAAACTAATGCAGACACATATAGAGGAACTCAGATCACAAATTACCACTGAAGTAAAAAAGAGAAATATCTGAATTAATAGAGTCCAAAGTAAAAAGACAACTGCAGAAAAGCACACAGGAAATCAGACCAGACATAACCTATGAAGTAAAAAAAAGACATATCTAAATTAATAGCATATGAAATAAAGGAAAGATTGCAGAAAGGTAGAGGACATCAGATCATAAATAATCTCTGAAGTAGAAAAAGAAATGTTAACTATAATGAAAGACAATAAATGCTTATTTATAAGATGTATTAGTTAATTTTTGCTCATTGCTGGGACAAATACCGACACTCAAAATGAAGGAAGGAAAGGTTTATTTAGTTCACAGTTTGTGGAGGTTTCAGTCCATATTCGGCTGGCCCAAGGCTGAGTGGAACAGAGCAGAGAGCATCCAGTTCATGGTGGCGGAACAGCAACAAAATGGCGGCAGAGGTAGCCAACCAACACGGCAGCAGAACAACAGCAACAGCTAGAGCTCCAGTCTGTCTCTCTGTGTCTCTTTATATTACTAGTTCAGGCTCTCCACCTTAGCTCCCGCCCTAGGCTACACCCATAATCCCGGAAGTACTTCCACCCATAATCCCATCAGTACTAAAACCTATAATCCCAGGGATCATGGATCAAGTCTCAAACTCTAGAAGTCCCCCCCCAATGACTCCATGAGGCTTTGGGGGGACAACTAGACATAAACCATAACATAAGACATTCACACAAAATTAGAGGAGAATAGACAACTGATGGAATCTTTGAGACAGCAATACAGGAAAGAAATAGATCTCATGAAGCAGTTTCAAAGAGATATACAGGAAAATAGAATCTCAGTTACAAGCTGGCAACACTGTATAAACAAAAGTGAAGATAGAGTTTTAGATCTTGAAGACAGAGTTATAGTTAGTGAAAAGGTAAGAAAAGATCTGTTAAAAGCAATTAAGATGCAGGAAAAAATGATTCAAAATCTGCAAGATGATGCAAAGATAAGCAAGTGAGATGAATAGGCATTAATGAGAAAGAAGGAGTTAATATAATTTCTGATTTTTTTTTTGCGGCACTGGGGTTCAAACTCATGACCTTGCACTTGCCAGGCACGTGTGCCATGGAACTATCTCCCCAGCCACAGAAGGAGTTAACACAAAGGATATAAAAAGAATATTGGTAGAAGTAACAACAAGAAACTTCCCCCAAATAAGAAAACAATCTGACATGCAGGTAACTGAAGCATACAGAACTCTAAATAACATCAGTCCAAATAAAAGCACACCCAGATATATAATAGTCAAGATGGCAGAAATCCGGCAGAATAAAAATATAATAAAAACCACTAGAGAAAAGAAACAGATCTCACTTAAAGGAAAACCTATCAGAATAATGGCAGATTTCTCCTCAAAAACCATGAAGTCAAGAAAAGCATGCAGCAGCGTGCTTCAAGTCATCCATGAAAACAAATTGCAGCCCAGACTGCGATACCTCACAAAAGTCTCTTTCAAGTATGAAGGAAAATTGAAGTACTTTCATGACAAAGAAGAATTAAAGAATTTCATGATGTCAAAGCCAATCCTACACAGAGTACTAAAACTATTTTAGAGAGGGACCAAAATGACTCAAACTCCACACATGAGAACAGAAAGAACACACCAAATAGGGCAAATATCTTAACACAGGAGAAAGAGAGTAAATTAAAGTAGATAAAAAAAATGTCAATCAAAGCTCAATGCATTTCAATTATAACCATCAGTGTAAATGGGCTTTATTTTCCAATTAAAAGAAATAAACTGGCACAGTGGATTAGGAAGCAAAATCCAACAGTATGTTGCACACAAGAAACACACTTAACTCATAAAGAAATCCATAGGTTGAAAGTCAAAAGATGGAAAAAAAAAATAGTAAATGTCCCAGCACCTGAGAAAAAAGCAGGGATTGCAATCCTGTTTGCAGATAGTCTGAATTTCCAAACAAGATTGTTCAAATGAAATAAAGAAGTCCATTACATACTAGTCAGGTGCAAAATTCCAGACTAAGAGGTAACACTCATAAATATGTATGCACTGAACATGGGAGCACACAGTAATATAAGACAAATCTTAATGGACATGAAAAATGTAACATCTAATATCACAATGTTAACAGGAGACCTTAACATCCTTTATCTCAAAATGACAGGTCAAGTAGACAAAAAAATTACCAAAGAAATAGGAGAACTGAACTAGTACTTGGAACAACTGGAGTTAGTGAACATATACAGAGTGTTCCATACAAATACTTCTGAATACACATATTTTTCAGCTTCACATGAGACATTTTCTAAAATAGATCACATACTAGTCTGTAGATCATGCTTAAGTATTTACAAGAAAATTGAAATTATCCCAGGCATATTATCTGGAAAAAAATGACAAAAGAAACCACAATAACAGAAATACATGGAATTAAACAACATCTTCCTCAGCAGCTAGTGGGTTACAGATGAAATTAAAGAGGAAATTAAATAACATTTAGAAAAAATTAAATTAAATTAAACAGCATGTACATTTTAATGACAATTCAAAAATAACCCACCAGAATTTATGGGATGCAATGAAAGCAGTTCTTAGAGGGAAATTTATAGTTCTGAACTTACACATTAAGAAAATAGGACATTAATAAAATGGGAACAAATAAATAATCTAATGCTGTACCTAAGTAATCTAGGAAAGGGAGAACAAATCAAACCCAAAGCCCAAAGATGGGAGGAAATTATACAGATTAGAACAGAATTTAATTCAGTGGAGACAAACAATGGAAAGAATTAACGAATCAGAAATCTGGTTCTTTGAAAGATTAAATAAAATTGACAAGGCCCCATGTAACCTCATCAAACAGAGGAGAGAAAAGACTCAAATTCAAGCAATAAGGAATGAAAGGGAGAAATTAGCACAGACCCAGTTGAAATTCAGAAGATCACTCATAGCTACTTGAGAATCTATACTCTCACACAATTGAAGCCACAGATGAAATGGACAGATTCCTAGAAAGGTACAATTGACCAAAACTAAATCAAGAAGACATAAGAACTATCAATAACCCAATAACAGCCAATAAAATAGAAAATGTAATGAAAAACCTACTGACAAAGTAAATTCCATGTCCTGATAGATTCACCACTGAATTCTATAAGAAATTTATAGAAGGTATTATCCCAATACTCCTCAAACTCTTCAGTGCAATTGAAAAGAGCGATCCTCCCAAAATCATTCCTCAAGGCAAGTACTTTACTGATACCTAAACCAGAGAAAGATACAAGTAAGACAGAACTACAGGCCAATCTCTCTCATGAATATAGATGCAAAACTGCTCAATAAAATCCTGATAAATGGAATAGAGCCAATCATTAAAAAGATTATACATTACGACCAGGTAGGATTCATTCCAGGAATGCAAGAATGGTTCAACATACACAAATCTATAAATATGATGCACTATATCAATAGAGCCAAATCCCAAAATCACATGATCATTTCAATTGATGCAGAAAAGGATTTTGATAAAGTAAAACACTCATTGGTGTACAAGGTACTACCAAAAGTTGGAACAGATGGTTTCTGCCTCAATTTGTTATAAGCCATCTATGTGAATCCAATGGCTAGCATTGTTCTAAATTGTCAAAAACTAGTCTTTTACTCTGAGATGCGGTACAAGAAAAAGATATCCTCTATCACCACGGCTATATAATATAGTTCTGGAATCCTTACCCAGAGCCATTAGATAAGAGACAGTGAAATAAGGGATAAGAATAGGTCAAGAAGAAGTTACACTATTATCATTTTCAGATGACATGATAATCTACTAGGAAGACTCATGAAACTCCACCAAGAAACAACTAGAATTAATACACAAATTCAGTAGTGTAGCAGGAAACAAAGTTAGCACACAAAAATCAATAACATTCCTCTACACAGATAACAGGTACAACGAGAAAGAGAGATTAGAGAAACAATACTTTTTACAATAGCACTGAAGAAAATGAAATACTGGGTATAACCTAACTAAAGAAGCAAAATATCTGTTCAATGAAAACTATAGTACTCTGATAAAAGAGATTGTAGAGGATTTCAGAAAATGGAAAGATATTCCCTACTCCTGGCTATGAAGAACTAACATTGTGAAGATGGCTATACTCCCAAAATTGTCATAAAGATTTAATGGAGTCCCTATCAAAATACCATCAACATACCTCAAAGACCTGGAGAAAGAATTCCTAAATTTTTTTTAGAACCAGGAAAAACCTAAAATGCCAAAGACAATCCTGGTCAACAACAACAACAAAAAAGGCAGAAGGCATGGCAATTCCTGACTTAAAATTATACTACAAAGCTACAGTGATAAAATCACCATGGTATTGGCAAAAAAAAAAAAAAAAAAAAAAAAAAAAAAAAAAAAAAAAAAAAAAAAAAAAAAAAAAAAAAAAAAAAAAAAAAAAAAAAAAAAAAAAAAAAAAAAAAAAAAAAAAAAAAAAAAAAAAAAAAAAAAAAAAAAAAAAAAAA
>PVJA010016946.1:0-42490 GCA_004027025.1 Myocastor coypus | reverse complement strand
CAAAAAAAAAAAAAAAAAAAAAAAAAAACCTAAAGGAAAAATAATTAACCTCCTTTTTGGTTAGTACAACTACTTTTATTCAGCACTTACTACATAATGGTCAAACAGCACTAGAAGGTTGTGATAATCAATTTACATATCAAAGCCGGGCGTGGTGGCACACGCCTGTAATCCCAGCACTCAGGAGGCTGAGGCAGGAGGATCAGTGCAAGTTCGAGACCAGCCTGGGGTACAAAAGTGAGCTCAAGGCCAGCCTGAACTGCACAGTGAGACCCCATCTTAAAAAGACAAAAAAAAAAAAAAAAAAAAAAAAAAAAAAAAAAAAAAAAAAAAAAAAAAAAAAAAAATTTACATATCAAGTTGGCTTGTTTGCAGCATGCAGATTTTGAGCCAAATGGAGTACTTGTCATAATGTGGGTGAGCCTCAGCCAGTGAGATGAAGGCTTTGGAAAGGTATAGGCTGATTCCTAGGAAGAAGGAATTCTACCTCCCAGTGGCCTGCAAATTCCTGCTGTTGCTCACTACTTCTTTGGGTGTCCAGCCTGCCAGTCTGCTCTGCAGACTCTGGGCCACCAGCCTACAGAATCATGTGAGTCATGAACTACACTGAAGCTACCCAAATGGATTCACATTTATGTCTACAGCTGTATGCTCCCTCTTCATGTGCATGCGCACACACACACACACACACACACACACACACACACATGTATGCACACACACACATATCCTATCAGGGTCCTCTATCTGGAGAACACTAACAGCAACAATTAATACAAGGACAGGAAGTTAGTCATAGCTTCTGTCCTTATGAACTTTTCTGTCTAAAAATTAAGGAAAAGGCCATTTGTAAAGAGATGGAGACTAGGCAGCTGCTGCTGCATTGCTGATCTAGTCTGCTCTGAGGGCACTACAGCCCCATAGAGGATGTACAGTGGAGATGTACAGCCCAGTACCAGAACACCTTTCTCCAGCCCCTCTATTCAACTCCTCTTCTGACTTGGCCTATGACTTTCAATGTGATTATTATGACAGGATGTACAGTTACCCAGCACGTGTTCTTCCTCCTCCTCCTCCTATAACGTGGGCTGTAGTGCCCTCAAAATGCCAACATGTATCAAGAAATGCCTCCTGAGAAGCAAGAGTGGCTTCAATTCTAAGAGTGGCCAGGGCAGACCTTTGTCCCAAGTCTGGAAAGTTGAAAGGTGATTAAGAAAGAGCTGACCCAGATAAAACAAAGAGTGGATTCTTTACTGGAAAGTCTAGAGAAAATTGAAAAGGAACAGAGCAAACAAGCGGTGGAGATGAAGAATGGTAAGACCGAAGAGGAAAACCACCGCCTCCCAGAAGACGAGACTAACGTGAAGATGGAGTCCGAGACTGCTGCGGAAGACTCTGCTGAGGAAGGGATCTCCTGGATGATGATGAAAGTGAAGATCAGGCAGAGGACCAGCTGGATCATCACCAAGGATGATGAAAAAGAGGCTGAGGAAGAAGAGGATGACAGAGACGGCACCAATGGCAAGGATGACTTTTAAGCACATAGTTGGGTTTAGGAGTCTATTTATTTATTTATTTATGTATGTATGTATGTATGTATTTATTTATTTATTTTTGAGATGACAGAGTCTCGCTGTGACAATCAGGTTGGCCTTCAGCTCAGTTTTGTAGCCCAGGCTGGTCTTGAACTCACACTGATTCTCCTATCTCAACCTCCCAAGTGCTGGGATTATAGGCGTGCACCACCACACCTGGCTGGTTTTAGAAGCCTTGTTCCATTATTTCATACTTATCTCGGCACTTGCCTAAGATCAAAATTTCACCAGCTCCTCCCCCCTCGTGTCTTCAGCACATGCTCACTGTTCTCCATGTCCTACCATGTTCATCGCTGTCCTGAGCCTAGCACCATTTTCACTTCCTTTCATGCTCCTAGGAGTTTTAAGTCTTCTCCTGTAATTTTTTGCTTTTTAATTTTGAAGCCTCTTTCTGACTTAACAACAAAAAGGTTGCATGGCTTTTATCAGCTGTCTCCACAGTAATCTCCCATTATGCAGGCAGTATAGCTATTTCCATTCATACATGTCAGTAGTTGCTTCCCTAACTGCAAAGGCAATCTCATTTAGTGTAGCACCTGAAAGCAGCTTTGTTTAAGAATTACGTGTATCACCCCACATCAAGTACTTTGTAGGGCTGTCAAACACAAATTTAAGAATGTATTTTTGTGAATGAGAGCATGTCAAATGCATCCTCTAGAAAAATTAGTGTAATAGTCCTTATCTTCTAAAGTTGATAGTATGGGTTATTTTTTGTGAAGCCTGTTTGGGATCTTTTGCTCAGAATAAACAAGTCCTTATTAAACCAGTAATGTGGAGCAAACAACCTTGGTTATTTTTATTTTTGTACAACTGTTTACTTCAAATTCTTTTGTTTTATAGCTGCCTCCACAAAATCTTTAGAATGTTCTAAATACTGTATATTTCTCTTGCAGCCATTCATGATCATTGTGCATAGTGTTACACACAAGTCAAAATGAATGTTGCATTAAGTAGTAAAGTAACTTCAGTAAAGTAGAAGTCATCCTAATTATTACATACTCAGTTAACCTTTTCCTGGACTTTGACTCTCTGCCACAGTGTTATAAGTAGGAAAGCTTTTTTTTCCTCTGGTCTTCTGTAGTGTGCTTTCCCAGGTAACCAAGCAGGTGGTTGAGGGTTCCTACATTTATTTTACAAACAATGTCTTTATATACATATTAATTAACTCTTTGTTGTTACCCTGAGCTCAATAAATTGCATTAAATTTTATTATACTATACCAATTAGTACTTAAATTTTTAAGGGTGGATATGTATGACTGCTGCCAGAGTTGTGATGCTGGCCTAGTTTTCCTAAGAGACCTAGTTTATTCTTTTTTATCCTTTAGTTTTTCAACTCAATAGAAAAGGAACTGCTGACTTTTATTGTTACATTTTAGGTACATATAATGACTACATTCATGACAGGAACTGATATTTTAACATACATAGACCTTGGAATCCTTGTAATCCTGTTAATTGATAGCATGGTACGAAGACTTTTGCTATTCCCATCTTCTGTGGGCAAATCATGTGTTGCTTATAAATACTTGAGTTTCTTTTGTGTAACATGATAAAGCAGAATTGAAGGAATAAATTGAAGTATAGCTGGTCCCTGAACCCCAAATGCATGTTTTCCAGCCAGCTTCCTTTGAAGGTTAATTTAGTCAAAAAAAAAAAAAAAAAAAAAAAAAAAAACTTGTGGTATTTCCTAATCTAACGTAATTTCTGTTGAACTTTTAGCAAGTAACCCTTGACTAGAAAACAAACTGGATATGTGGAAGAAAATTTCAGAAGTCCAAGACACTAATAAAATTTAATTAACATGAAAAATAAATAAAATAAAAAATAAAAATTAAGGAAAAGCTCAAACTAAGTGCTAAAACTCTGCATGCATAGGATATCTTAGGAAAGTGTATCTTCTGGTTGGACAGAAGGCAGGAGTGTAATCACAGAAACGGTCCAGAGGAGCTAACATCTAGGTTAGTTTCAAGGACTAGGTATTTGCTAGATGGAAAGGAGGTGGAGCTACTGGTAACGAAGAGCATTTTGAACACAAGAAAAGTCATGCGCAGAAGCTCTGTCCTGAAATGTCTCTTGTGCTAAGCCAAGTTTAGTTCTGATCCTAAGGCAATGGAGAAATGCTTTGCTCCATTATGTTATATGCAGTTTCAGAATTACAGGAAAAGCTTCACAGGAAATATATATATAGGAAAACTTCAAAATGAGACTTGTTTATTACTCACATTTATTGTACTTCATTTTCCTTATGACAACAGAACATTAAGAACTAGTCACACGAGATACTAGTTCCACCAAGCTGATGTTTGGGCCATAACGTAGCTGTCTTAGCCTCTGCTTTAAGTTGTATTACCGATGTGGTTTCTCTTAGGGCACCTGGTGCCACCTGGTGTTGTGTAGCAATATTTTTTGTTTTGTTTTTTGTTTTTTGTCTTTTTGAGACAGGGTCTCGCTGTGCAGTTCAGGCTGGCCTTGAACTCACTTTTGTAGCCCAGGCTGGTCTCAAACTCGCACTGATATTCCTGCCTCAGTCTCCCAAGTGCTGGGATTACAGGTATGCGCCACCACACCCAGCCTGTGTAGCAGTATTAATTACAACTTTTTTCAAGAATAAGAAATCTCTAAATGTCTTTTAAAGGCAGTCACAATATGTATTAGATATAATGCACAGTACAGTGGGATATTGAATATTAGTCTAAAGCAAAGAAAAAAATTTAAAAGTTTAGTGATACAAATGCAGTTTTATACTCACACACACACATACACACACACACACACACACACACACTCACTTCTATTGGACACCACTATAATTACTCTGGGTCATTATCTTCTCTTCCCTGTATAATGCAGTAGTCCTCCCATTGGTCTCTCTCATTCCAGTCTTCTCCCCCAACAAACATAATGAGGCACTGACGACACCGTCCAGTTCCTACCCGTTTTCCAGTGGCTTCCGGTCTCATTGGAGATAGCACAGAAAGTCCTTCCTGTGGCCTTTCAAGCCCTTTGTGATTCAGACCCGCAACCTCTCTCCCTTCACATCTTCGTCCCCAGCCATTGCCTGCTTACTAACTCTCCAACATGCTAAGCACACGTGCTCAGGGGAGCATGAATGTCCTCTTCCACCCCAGACAGTCCTCTTCGAAATGATATAACAGAATTCTCCCACACTGTTCAAGTCTCTGCTTAAATGTCCTTGTCCAAAGAGCTGTAGATACAGCAAAACCTTCCTACTGTCACCCACTGCTTTTTTCTTATATTCCTTTAAACTACTCACAGCTTGTTATATTCTAATTTTTCTAAACTTCCTTACCTATCTCCTCAAATACACTAAAACCTAAGTATAGACTGAGCATCCATAATCCTAAAATACTAAATTCAAAATGCTAAAAAATCTAACATTTTGAGTATCAATACACTACAAATAAAGTTCCACATCATCTTTGTTTCATGCACATAATTATTAAAATATTACAAAAGTAATTACTTTCAGGCTATGTATACAAGTAGATGAAACTAACATGAATTTTGTTTTAGATTTAAATCCTACACCCTATTATGTACATGCAAATATTGCAAAATCTGAAAAAATATCTCAGATCTCATACACTGCTGGGCTTAGACATTCTTGGTAGGAGATAACTGGCCTACACTATAAGAAACTGAACTGTTTTATTACTGCTATAGTCCCAGTGTCTAATAGAATACCTTACACATAGTAAGTACTAAATTGTTTTGAGTAAATGAAGAGAAACACAGGTCTGAATCTGACATTCAATAAAGTCTTTTATGATACCACTTGCAGTTCACACTAATATTTCATGCCATAAAATATGGAATACATGGTAAGAGATGACATCCAGTGGGGAGAAATTGATATAGCAAGTTTATGGAAACAATAAATAACCTGACTTAGTTTAAGAATTGGGTATTTTCAAATGAGGACCTAGGGCCAGGCATATAGCTCAGCAGCAGAGTGCCTGCCTGGTAAATGCAAGTTGTAAGTTTGACTCCAGGTACCAAAAGAAAAAAAAAAAAAAAAAAAAAAAAAAAAAAAAAAAAAAAAAAAAAAAAAAAAAAAAAAAAAAAAAAAAAAAAAAAAAAAAAAAAAAAAAAAAAAAAAAAAAAAAAAAAAAAAAAAAAAAAAAAAAAAAAAAAAAAAAAAAAAAAAAAAAAAAAAAAAAAAAAAAAAAAAGGCCCAACTGTGAATAAATCTATATGACTCATGTAACTACCAGAATCAACTCTGACTTTCTAAAAGAAAACAAGTCATATAGCTACTAATTCTAAATAAAATAACATCTTCCCCCATCAGTAATTCATCATAAATTTAATATAAACATTAATCAATATAATAATTCATCCTGAGACAAATATGTAATTTCCCTACTTTAAAAATCTCAATTTCCGTTATTATGAAACTAAAGGCTGACACTGGAGGGCTGGCCAAATAGCTCAGCGGATTAAAGAGCCTGCAAACAGGTACAAGGGCTGGAGGTTTGATCCCCAGGCCTATTGAGCAGGCCCTAGCCCCGAGGCATGCTAAGAAGGCAACTGAGAATGGGCATGGTGGCGCATGTCTGTAATCCCAGCTCTTGGGTAGCTATAAACAGGCAGATCACTACAAGTCCAACATAGTAGTGAAAACCTGAACATCTTGTAGACCCTTCCCTAAAATACAAAAATAAATAAATAAATAAATAAATAAATAAAGCAAGCCTGACACTCAAAGCATGCAGACTTTTTTTTTCATTGCACATTGTCAAAATGGAACATATCCCTTTCCTTACTAGTTAATGGCACAATAAGAAAGGACCTCAGTAGAACCCATAAGGGACTCAAAAATGACAGTCCTCTCCAACAGAATTTTTATCAGTGGTAACATTGATTCACTACTTTTAAAATGCTGGCGAGTCCTGCATCTTACCCTTAATACTTTAAGTTACAAGCATCTGTTGGTTTGTACTGACCTCAACTGTCAAATTTATGTGATGGCAGAAGGTAAACCAGACAGCTCCAGCTGCTGCACTGTTTTCTCTGCAGGTCCAGAGATCCTGGCACCTGCATTCAATGGGAAAAGTCCCCTTTCAGAGGTCTGTTGTGTGCACAAGGAATTCAGGGTGGTGCCGAGGGAGGAATATGTGACTCAGGCTCACCTGAACCAGCAGGGTCAGCCAGGCAGCAACTTGGCTCAGCACCGTGCACTGCATGGTGGGGCTGAGGCTGGGCTCGCAAGGGTGCCCTGCATGAGCAGCAAGCCACACACACAGTCTCACCTCGCTCCATACCACTTCAGGAAGGATGCATTGGATGCCTCAGAAGCAGAGGAGTCAAGGGAATGGGAAAGGACTGACTGGCCCAAAGACTACCCCAGGCTGGGTGCGGCACTCCAAGCACGGAGGAGAATGTACAGCCTCTCCCTGCCACAGACTGGCCTTTGGCTTTCTCTAACTGCCTGTCATGAATGCTCTGCTAACTGAGGGTGCTGCAGCTTTTCAGGCTGTTTTTTCTCCCGAGGACCAGCCAGACTGTTGCTCTGTTGCAGTGCTTCTGGTCCAGTGATGGGTGAACAGTCCTTACAGAGTATGAGGTTATCATTTAAGGATGGTAGAATGGCTAGCAGGGAGCTAGGTCGTTCATGTACCACTAAACTGGTCTGAGGTTACTGATGAGAGTAAAATAAGCCATGAGAATTTTAGCCTTTAGCATTAGCATGCAATGAGTAGTTTGTAGAGGTGGTTTGAACCTGACATACAACTCCATTCATGAAGACATGGGAAGAAGGTAAAGACTGGAGCTGTTAAGGAAACTGGGGTTTTCCTTAAAAAGGCTCATTTCCTCAAGCAATGTAGGACAGGAAACCATGAATAAAGGAGAAAAGACTGCTTCTCTCACTCCTTCAGGTCACTCCCTAGAACCTGCTTGGACCTGGAGCAGCACTGTAGCTTCAGTCTGCCCAGCAGTCACCTCTGCCCTGGATCCATGCGGAGGAATGTCCAAGGCTTCCGGTGGACTAGCTGAGTGATGCGATTCACATCAGCGATTGTTTCATAAAGCTAAATTTATTCTGCTTCAAAACTGCCTTTTTATTCTTAAAATATAGGTGTCTTGCTATGCAGGCTAAAAACAGCTTTCCTTCATAATTATGATCATACAATTTTTTTAAAAAGTCTTAGCTAAATTAGAAAATTGGCACAGTATATTAGGTTTTCAAGTCAACTAATGAAATTACTAGTTAAAACAACCTGAAATCAGGTATTTGAATAATAGTCATTGATTCAATTTGGACAGCTGTAACAATAGCAGATTACAGTTATTAATTACAGATATTATTTTCATCTTACTCTGTCTTCTATGACATATCCCTGTAAGGCATATGAATCAGTATCTTCCTTCCTAAATGAAAAATCATAGGTTAAAAAGCTTCAAAACAAAGATGTTCCTTCCTTGTTCCTTGTATGCTCTCAACAGCATGGTGCTGGCTCTGCCCCCTGACCATAGAAGCATAGTCACAGGAGACCACATGATGATTTCCTTAGGGACAACAACAGCACAAGCTCCCAACCCTAGTATAACCCACCCAACTTTTAGGTCTCCAGTGGCTCACACACCAGGGGAGCCCTGTGGGCTGTGGCTCAGTCCTGCCTTTTGGGTTGTATAAAAACTTTGATGCCATTTGACAGTAATGTACAATAATAAAAGTTACTACAAGTTCATCCAACAAATATTTACAAAGTGCCTGAGGGGTGTGAAGCATGGTGGCAGGCCCAGGAGAGCAAGACAAACACAAATGTGAATTAACAGAAACTATATTCCAAGGGGTGTTTAGACAGTAACAATTAAGAATTCAACATTCAGGGGACTGGGGAGATAGCTCAGTGGAATAAGTGCTTGCTCAGTAAGCACAAGGTCCTGAGTTCAGTCCCTGGCACCACCAAAAACAAACAAAGAATTCAACATCCAAATATATTGCACAGTGACAACAATGCAAAGGAGAAGAAACTAAAGCAAGGGCTCAGGACAGCAGTGTAAGGAGAGTACATTCCTAAATAAGGTCAGAGTCAGGGAGATTTTTCTAGAGGCAGCCAGCTAAGCAGAGATTAATAGAACAAGCCATGTGGGTAGCAGGGGTGGAAAGACTTCCACCTGAATAGTGCAGCTAATGCAAAGGTCCTGAGGCTGGGCATGCTTGGCATGAAAGCCAGCACAGCTGCTGTCCAGGGAACCAAGGAGAGAGACATAGAACATGTGGTTAGAAAGGAAACTGATGGAAGAAAGTACAGTACAGCAACTATGCTGAGGAAGAAAAAATATAGAGCTATGGAGCTGGAAGTCACAAGACCAGTTAGTTACCAGGCCATTGCAAAAATCCTGGCTAGACATGCTTATGCCTTAGACCTACTGGGAATAGGTGAAAGTGACAGGGAGAGGATGGACTCAGGGCCCTAAAGGGAAAGTTGATGGGATTTGTGAAGGTGAAGCTTTACAGGAGCAGCATGTAATGAGGACAGAAGATGAGCTTTACACTGGTTTGAAGTAATTATTATACACCCAGTTGAAGTCATCAGAAGACAGCTAGATGGACATCGCACTCTGGAAAGAGTCCCAGGCTGTGGGTAGATCTGGTAAACTATGGGGTATAGAAGAATTTAAAGCCATGGGAAAGCATGGGATCAGGAAGGGAATGTGTATATGTAGACACAACAGTCAAAGTATTTAAGTAAGGGAGAAGAACATCTATTGAAATCACTCAAGAAGCCACCAGGGGACAGCAGAAGAGAGGCTCACAGTACCCAAAGTGTCTGAAGTACAGAGAATCATCCAGTCCATCTTGGTTGCTACACTGGTATGTGCCACAAGCATTGTCATGTCTCTTTAGTATTTATCTTTATCTACTATGCTGTAAGTAGGTCATGATCATACTGGAAGAGTGAGACAATGGCAGCAGAAAGCTTGTGTGCATGTGAGGATCACACTGTTTTTATAGATAACCAGTCTCGGTTATCTATAAAACAAAGTCATCAACACTTTCCAAAATTAAATAGAAAAACTACAGAGCTAATAAGTTATTTAGAAACACACAGGGAAGTAGTAGAAATGGCTAAAAAAAACTTGATGAGTGTGACTTAAGAATAGCAAGTCCTTATGTCAACTTTCAAAGAAAAAAAGGGGGAAAAGGAAAAAAAAAAAAAAAAGTAATGTGGATTTAGAAAGGTTAATGTTTAGTTGTTTGATCAATCTTATATACCTATATGTATTAATCTAAACTGATCCGATGATGAAAATATGTAATATAACCATTGTTAAATTTAAACAATAAAAGAATTGAAAAAAAAAAAAGAATAGCAAGTCCTGGTTATAGGAAAGGCTGCTTCACTGTTGATCTGTATCTTGCTATTATTTTAACAAAATTAAAACTATTCATCAGAAAAAAAAATGCACAAGTGAGATACGCAATTTTCTGGCAATGAAATTACAGTTGGGTGCCAACAACTGCACATATTCACCAAGCATTTACCCATACTCCAAGGGAGGCCTCCGGCATGATGTATGATGTACCATCACAAATTAGTGGTGCTTTCATTACTATAAATGAAAGGCATTACTGAAAGATAAGCATGCTTGATCATTGAAAAATTTTGTTATTTGATGCTTGATAAAAAAGTAAGCACTCTTCTGGGACCATCTGTAAAATTTTTTAATGTATAGTTTCTTACTCTCAATAAGCTTAGGAATCTCTGCAAAAGTTGAAGGTATTATGGGTTATTACATTTATTGTGGTGGTTTTGTAATAAGTTTTAGGAGGCAAAAATAATTTTTTAAATGTAGACGTAAATTTATGTCTTTCCTACATTTCCTTAAAAAAGATGCCCTTAGGCATCTTAGTCCGTAGTATGTAGCATAGTTGACAACATATTAATAATAAATAATATGTAATATTTCCTAAGTGTTGCCTTGAAGACAGTGCCTTAAGAATTTTACTTGGTTCTCACTTAATTGCTACTTTGCAGATGCAGACTTCTGAAGTTGATGCTCATTGTTTCCATAACAAAGGAAAGCAGGACGCAAAAGCTACGTACCGGACCCTTCCCGAAGATACACATACAGTCAGTGTCAAAACCAGGATTCTCTTGAGTCTCAGGACATGTTTAGCTATGATATTCATAAATATTTATTGATAACATCATTGCAATAATAAAACCAGTAGAAATCCATTTCACTTAATGATATAAAATTACTATGTCACTCTTGAATGGTATAAAATTCTTTCCACATATATTTTAAAGGCAATTTGAAAAATCTCACCTTTTTCTTTTTGTCCTGGATCACCTGTTTTTATATTTGTTTCTGAAAATTAAAGACAAAAAAAAAAAAAAATAAGTACTACATAGTCATCATTCCATATCTTAAGATACAGACCTATGTTTAGATGAATTTTGGTGAAATTAAGAAAAAATATTTCTGAGGGCTGGCAAGATGGTTCAGTGGTCTAAAGCACCTGCTTAGGAAAGCTTTGGCAACTGCAGGGACCGCGGTTTAATCCCTGGCACCATATGCTGTGCCAGCCCCATCCCCAGGGCAGGCTGAGCTGGCCATAAAAAAAAAAAAAAAGAAATGCAAAAAAGAAAAAAATATTTCTGAGCATACGATTCAACTTCCTTAAATCCTGAATTCTTCATATACAAAATTTGTTACAAAACAAGCAAGATTTTGGTTCACTTGAATTACTTATAAGTAATCCTAAAATTTGTAATTTTATAATTATGAAAGTCACTGAACAGTGACCAAGAGTCAGACACCATACTAAGAATGTTTTATCTTATGTGAGAAACCTAACTTAATAAGGAAAATAAAAGATGACAAGAAACAAGAACATAGATTCTTGTAAAGGTATCTGAGGATGGAGCAAGATATTCTTGGCCCATACATGAAACCCTTCCTTATGTCTATTGCTACAGTTCATGATTAATTTAAAAGGGTGTTGTAGCTATCCTCTTTTCTAAGGGCTATTTTCACTGCAGCAACCATTTCTGAGCCAAAAATAAAACCACATTAAAAATGGAAGAAAATCTTCTGTGTAAAAAATGAAAAGGCTCACCCTTGAGAAACAGCAGCAGGCAGCAGACTTGGTGAGTGCTTTTCATAGACCCTAAATCAACCTAACTAGAGCCAGGACTGCATTTATCCAGTGAGAGCACCATGCAGCCTCCCACGGTCTGAGGGCACTGCTTAATTAGCCAAAGGAAGAAAAGACCTGCGTGTAATGTACCAGTAATTTACATAGATTTTTCTCATCTTTAAATAGGAAGGAAAAGGAAAGGAAGATCAAGATATGCTATGCTGTGGATATATATTCTCAGTGAATATGTTTAGCATGTACCACACACACATAGTATTAGAAACTTTTAAAAAACAAAGGGAAAATGAGTGGTATACACCAACTCTGAATTTTTTATAGACATAAAGGCAAACTGGGGTAGGTAAAAGACTCTTCATCACACTTAGTATTGTTTTTGTTTTCTGAAACTGCTAAGAGTACTTTCACAATAGCCTGTATGCATAAAGGAATGGAGCATGTCACCCTTTTCCAAATGTTAGTCTTGCAACCCCAAAGGACATCACACATAGGCACCTGATGCATTGTAGGTGCCTGAACTTAATGATGTGCAGGTGGGCACTGCCAGCTCATTCTGCAGGAGTCCCCTCCAGCATCAGCGTCACACTGAGTTGGTACTTTTTCACAAATGGGGCTACTGAATGCACTGATACCACTACCAGCCTAGCCTTTGAGTAGACTAGTCAAAGAACATCCACTCCTCACATGGAAAACTAATTAGGCTGACTGTGTTTACTATCACACTGCTATGCCTATAACTTAATATCAGGCCTACTGTTTAACAAATAAAGGCTCTGGTTAATTTTCCAGGCAGGCCAGTTGGCTACAGGCCCAGCACATACCCATTATCTTTAGGTCTTTGAAGCACATATGTCTGCATACGCGTTCGCATGAGGATGTGGGAGGCTGATTTAAAAAATCAGATTCCCTGTCCTTTCCCCACAATAAATGCAGGAGTGTGTAATGCAATCAGGAATGCTATCAAGGTACATTTACACAGGTTATATGATTTGCTGGTACCAAGTTGCCCACATATGAAACACTCCAATTTGGAAAAGTAAAAAATAAAACTGATCCAGGCTCTCAGGCAAGAAGTGACTTTTTGTAGGTCAAGCCTTTTTGCTCCTTGGAGGTGCTAGAAAAGTGGGAGAAGGGACAGGCAGATAGCTCAACAGATCAAAGCACCTGTTTAGGCAGCTGGAGGGACCAGGTTCGATACCGTGTGCCCTGCCAACCCCGCCCCTAGGGCACACTGAGACAGTGACTGTGACGGGCATGGTGGTATGTGTCTATAATTCCAGTTCTTGGGAGGCTGAAAACAGGAGGATCATTATGAATCCGATCTATGTAGTGAGACCCTACAGAGCCTGTACTAAATACATTTAAAAAAAAAAAAAAAAAAAGCAGAAAGAAAAAGAATAGTGGAAGGAGAGGGAGTAACTAGAGTGCCAGGCTTACCATTAAGCACATCATTGCTCACATATTCTTTGGACTCAGGATACCTATGCCTGAGGGAAGGGCTGGCTTTTAGAGGAAAGAAGCTGAGATGGAGAAACTACTGCATGATATGTGGTTCCCACAACTATCAAGGCCGATGGTTTGAATGATTCCAGGGTATCATGCTCTTTCTAATGTCCATATCACACTTTCTTCAAAAGGGTAATGAAAATATAAAGAAGCATTTAAGTCTCAGCTTTTGCAAAGAGCAAGTTTTATAGACTTTACACCAACCTCACATATCTCCTGGCACTGCTACAAGAAAACTGCAGCATGTGATATACTAGGGCTAATAAAAAATGTGGTAATTTTTTAAAATTACAAAGACACATTGTCATTAATCCCTCTCAAAATTTTCCCTCTCACCTCAAACTTATCCATCATTTTTTCCACTTTTTAAAAATAATACAGACTAGTACAAAAAACAAAACAAAAGAAAAAGTATTTAAAAAGATACAGAATTTCACTAAACAAAGTAATAGGAACTCAATAATGGTCATTATATTGCATGATATGATCTTTGAATTAGTTGTTTAGGTTCCCAGAGATAAATGTGCAAAATTGGCTAAAAACAAAACAGAACAACAAGAAAGCTTTAAGAAATTAAAAAGAAAAAACAAAAACAGCAACAACAAAACAAGCATTAACTGCTCCTTTCAAAAGACCAGCAGAAGTTGCATTTTTGCCACTTTTTGAAGCAGATCTGGAAGCCCACTTCTGTGAAAATCTTCAGAAGGTCTGACTAGAAACAGTGAATGCTGCTGTGGAGCCCCCGGCAGTGAAAGGGCAGGCCCGTCAGCAGGGTGCCCCGCCTTATTCATCAGAGATTTAGTACCATATGGCTTTTGATTCTTCTTTGAAGTCAAAATAACCAAGAAGGGCAAATATTTTGAAGGTACTTCAGAATACCAAAGCAGCCGCAAGACTGCAACCAAAGACAGTTATGAAAGACTTCCTGAACTGCTTCAGAAAGTGTAGAACTAATAGCACAAGTACATTTAATGCCAGTGGGAATATTCTGAGGGACTAACAGCAATGTGTCCTTTACTACAGTAATTTTTAAAATTTAAACATTGACTGTATTCTGTAATCATACTTCCTATATGTAAGTAAATACAGTATGTATGTATATAAAATATTTGTTGGATCTGGGTGTGGTAGCATACGCCTATAGTCTTAGCACTTGGGAGGCTGAGGCAGGAGGATCAGTATAAGCTGAAGACCAGCCTGGGCTACAAAAGTGAGCCAAGGTCAGCCTGAATTGCATAGTGAGACCCTGTCTCTCTCTCACACACACACACACACACACACACACACACACAATCAATCAATCAATCAATCAATCAGATTTGTTGGAGGGATAGAACTCAGGGGCATAGTGTGAGGTCCTGAGTTCAATAATGCCTGGCATCAAAAACCAAAAAAGTCTTTAATTGGGAATTACAGAATATTAATAAGCACAGTTTACTTTTTGATGACCTTGTTTTCTTATGTTGATTTCTGCTTTCTTGTAATTTTAATTTTCTAGGAAGTTTGTCCATATTCTCAGCTCATCTATAAGGCTTCTTGGTTGTGACTATCTCTTATCAATTTTGTAAGTTTCTATTACTAGAGTTTTTCATAGTAAATAAAATTATAACCTCCTTATAAAATATGGTAGCTGAACTGGATCAAAGATACTATTTCCTCCATAGGTATTAACTGAACTCCTGACATGTGCCGGGAACAGCAATGATAGCCAGTAAGGACACCGTAAGGAGAAAATCATCAACAATCACATTCCTGAAGGAATTCTTCTCCTCTTTTTCCTTTGTTTCTTTTGTTTGTTGTGTTGTTTTTTTGTATTTGTTTTTGTTTTGTTTTTTGGTCTTTTTGAGACAAGGTCTCACAATGTAGTTCAGGCTGGCCTTGAGTTCACTTGGTAGCCCAGCCTGCTCTTGGACTCACAAGGATCCTCATGCCTCCATCTCCTCAATGCTGAGATTACAGGGGAATGTACCCGATATCATCCTTTTTTTTTTTTTTTTTTTTTTAATTTAGCACAAGGTCTACTACACAGATCAGATTCCTGTCTGATCCTGTTTTCAGCCTCCCAAGCACTGGGATTACAGGTGCACACCACCCATCTAGTCTCAATAGCTGTCTCAGCACACCTTAGGGGTGCGGCTGGCAGAGCACATTAGGGATCAAACTCCCATCACTGTGCCTACCTAAATAGATGCTTTTGTCCTCTGAGCTATCTGGCCAGCCCTGTAGCTATTCTTGAAAGCTAATAAGAGTAAGGCCTGGTTAGTACCTGGACAGGAGCTCTTATTTATTTATTTATTTATTTATTTATTTATTTATTTTGGTGGGACTGGGGTTCAAACTCACGACCTTACACTTGTCAGGCAGGCACTTGTGCCACAGAGCTATCTCCCCAGCCCCCATGGAGCTCTTTTTTTTTCTAATGGGATTATTAGTATGTTGCCCTCCATATCCTGTAGTAGTCACATTGAGCTAACTCAGCTTGGAAAAAAAAAATCAGTGACATAACTAGTTTCTAAGCTCACTAGACACAACAGGTAGCACTGGTCATGAAGAAAGTTTGGGGCTTTTCAGACCTTCCCACTACTGAGGGTAAAGGATAGAGGAGGAAGGTTTTGAATTGGTCACATTCCAAATAAAAGTAGAATGTGACCAGCCCATACTGACCCAACAGCCGAAGGCCCTGACCCTCTTCGCCCCAGGAATTCAAGAGAGTACAACTAGAGGTGCTATCAGAAAGAGGGGCCACCATCATCCTCCCCTCTCCTATACAGTACCAGGGAGAGAGCACAAACAGTCCAGGTCACTCCAGGCCTGGCATGGGAGTTCTCTCTTGTTCCCACTCTCTTGTCCCTTGCATGCCCTACTTCACAGCAAGCTAAGTTCTGATACTCATATTTGAACATACAAGAAAAGAAATGCACTGTAGACACTTAGGGTTTTCTGGTTTTCAGTGCTTAACTTTAGCTTAGGTGGAGTTTTCTATAAAATCTAGCTTAATGTATTGCATCCTGTACAGCTAATAATAAAGCAGTACATTATTCTCAGTACCTATCACTGCCATGGGAGACCTTAGATGACCTTCACTGTGCTGAAGAAAACGACTAGTTGGGCTCTCACTGTATGCCAGGCATTATTCTAAGTACCTAATGCAGAACACCCCATTTAAATTTCCCATGAGTCCTGGGGACAGTTACAACTGTATTGATAAAACTGAGGCAGAGAATAGCTAAGGACTTTTCCCAGGGTTATACAGAACAAGGACCCATTTCAAAGGCCACTTCTCATACCAGTACTACTGTAATCATACTGGCCATCATAGTAATGGATGATTGATTAAGTTAAAGGAAGCTACATGCTCACCTAATCCCTGAAAAATATGAAAGTAAAAATTCATTTGTAAGTCATACTTAATGTTTCTTTATACCCAAAAGGGGAAAGCAATGGTAGATGTTCTTTTTCTACACTAACATAATTCATTTTTTCCCATCTCAATACTACTTTATCAAAGCAAGGTGAGCTTTACTAACAAGATTGGGATCTTGATCTTTCAAAAAAATCTCAGGGCCAGGGAGACAGCTCCGTGGCACAAATCCTCCCTGGCAAGTGCAAGGTCATGAGTTCAAACCCTGGTCCCACCCCCCACAAAAAAAAAAAAAAAATCTCATGCTTCAGTTGTAATGAATGATCATATCATTTGCAGGAAAAGGGACAGACTAGAGATCATCACGTTAAACGAAAAGCCAGATTCAGGACACTGATTGCATATTTTCCCTAATACGTTAAATCCTTTTATAAAATGACAGGAAATAGCAGTCTATTATTATTAGATAAGAAAGACATAGGAGGGAGAAGGGTAACAGGGAGATGGAACCATTGAAAAGAGCGCCATTTTCTGGATTTAGATACAGTGCACCTTATCAAGTTCCTATCATACTTTGGCAAGGTCACCTGCCTGCCCTGCTATTCTTGTTGGTCCCAGCACAAATCAGAGCTAATCTGGCTTCTCACAGCCTCCTCATGAGCACCTCTGATCAAACCAATCAATACTTCCAGGAATGGAACCAATAGCTATGGAAGCTTTAATCCCATTCCCCAGCAATGTAATATAATAGTGTATTCTAAAGCAAGTATATACTAAATTACAGTCTAGTAGAAATAAGTAACCAAAGGGACGGAAGGTATTCCTTTGTGATTTTAGTTGCCCAAAATGCTGTTCTTCTAAAATACTAAACAGTGTAAAATACTCAATTTGTTCTATAACAAAATTTAAAATAATGTATTTCAAAATAATGACCATATAAAAGGATACTACTGCATTTTATTGCACTCAACATTAACCAGATGACATTTACATTATTATTAGGACATACATTAACATTGTCTAACATGGCACATATTTGGAAAGACACAACTCATTAGTTTAGATATTAGAAATTAAAAAGTATTTGAAGTTGTCCACAGCATAATGAATCCTTAATTTTGAGTTCTACAGATAATTATTTACAAAAATCCAGTAAAACTTAGTCATTCATAAGTTCTGTATCACTCCTAAATTTCTCTATAAAAATATGGCTTTATAAAAAGTAGTGTCCTATAATTCACAATAGAAGAACTTAACTATAATGAGTATCAACTGTGTACCACCCATATCACAGCTTTAGAAAATTATTGCTATTATTCCTAACTTATTTCAAGTTTCTACATTGAATCATCATGCAAAACTCACATGTAAGTATAACGTAGAATGCTAAAAAATAGACTCTTTAATTTTTAGCCTAAAAGCAGAAAAATTACCTTATCTTTAAAAAAAAAAAAAAAAAAAAGGGTAATGTAATGAAGAGGTATCCCTGACCCATACGTGAAACCCTTCCATATGTCTATTGCTACAGTTCATGATTAATTTAAAAGGGTGTTCCAGCTATCCTCTTTTCTAAGGGCTATTTTCATTGCAGCTACTATTTCTGGGCCAAAAATAAAACCACATTAAAAATGGAAGAAAAAAACCGGGCATGGTGGCTCATGCCTGTAATCCCAGCGCTCGGGAGGCTGAGGCAGGAGGATTGGTGTGAGTTCGAGACCAGCCTGGGCTACAAAAGTGAGCTCAAGGCCAGCCTGAACTGCATAGCGAGACCCTATCTCAAAAAGACAAAAAAAAAAAAAAAAGGAAGAAAATCTGTGTAAAAAAATGAAAAGGTTCACCCTTGAGAAATAGCAGCAGGCAGCGGACTTGGTGAGTGTTCTTCATAGACCCTAAATAAACCTAACTAGAGCCAGGACTGCATTTATCCAGTGAGAGCACCATGCAGTGTCCCACGGTCTGAGGGCACTGCTTAATTAGCCAAAGGAAAAGACCTGAATGTACCAGTAACTTATATAGATTTTCTCATCTTTAAATAGACATTGAATTGACTACAGCTAAATATATCTCATATCTATGGCAACAAACAACATTTTGGCCTAAGATACTTCGGCAAGTCATTTCTTTTCCTTATGTCCTAACAAGAAATGTTAGTCTTCTCTCTCATATTTAAAATAAATTAGTCATAATTTAAAACTTCCCTTGAAATGCTAAATTTTGCTAATGAAAACTACAAAATTCTCAAAATTTGTCTTGTAATACTCAAAGGTGATATAGAAATTTTTGATAGGAATATCAGTGCAGACAGATGCACCTCACATCTTCACAGCTAATGATGACCCTTAGGAGTGTCTTTATGAATGCTAAGCAAGTAAGTGCTTTCAAATCATGTTTAATGCAGCATTTACACAGGCCAGGCTGACATGTCAGTCTGACAGTGTTGATTATTGATACTCTGTTATTAAAACTCTGACAAGACAACTGCTGCTACATCATCAATATAATCATCTGAAAAAAACACACATAAGTGCAAGTAAGATTAAAGCTTTTCCCAAAAAAGTTAGGGAAAAGAAGAAAGAGACCCAGTGAATCTAATAATGCTATCAGCAAAGTACGTGCAGGAATGTAACATCATATATAGTTTTTGTTTAAAAAAAAAAATACACTAAATGTCAGTGGACTATAATTCATTCAAAACAACTTTAGTGTTCATTCCCAAAGATCTTGATCTGTTCAGTAATTACTTCACAAGATCTATCACAGCCATCTTTTGGAGCGTATGGTTAGGCTGGTCCTCCTGCAGTAGAAGGGGCAGTCTTTTTGAAGCTTTATGTATCTGCAAAAATAAGGGGAAATCTAAATTAAAGGACCAACCAGACACAGACTGTGAGACCGTTGCATGTTCATTCCTACTTTTCTTAAAAGCCCACCAACAAATAAAAACGCTTGTTTTTGTTTGCTTACTTTTTAACCTTTTTTGATTTGCTTATTTTTTAAGGACATGGCAAGATAATAGTTAGCAAAAAGTCTCTAGGGATTATTTGCAAACCTGTTAACGAAAATCTTAGGTGCTTTAAAACATCTGAAAATTACAACTTAATCAAAGAACCTAAAACTTTGGAGAAACAGAAGCATTACTTTTATTTTTCTCACCAGCATTTTCATAATTAAGAATAAACAATCCCCAGCAAAATATGTGGCACAAGCCCTCCCCATAGGTGTGCTGAGCCAGCCACCAAGACGAGCCTTTCAGCACTGGGAAGGCTGAAAACAGGAGGATCACTACGAGTCTGAGCTGCATAGTGAGCCCTGTACCATATACATTAAAAAATTAATCAATCAATCAATTAGTTAAAGAAATAGATATCTAGTACAGTGTTTGACAACCATTATTAGCTGTATTTAAAATGTTTAATGAATTTCCTTCAGTGTTTCATGTTATTGATAACCAAAGTGCAGCTCACGCCTGTAATCCCAGCACTTGGGAGACTGAGGCAGGAGGACTGGTGCAAGTTCGAGACCAGCCTGGGCTACAAAAGTGAGCTCAAGGCCAGCCTGAACTGCATAGGGAGACCCTGTCTCAAAAAGACAAAAAAAAAAAAGATAACCTAAGTGCAGAGTGTTTTAGAGGAAGTAAAATTCATTCCATCCCAACTTTTTCAGTAGTTTCATACCCAGCTTTTGCATCTAGCTTATTTTATTCTTACAGTGTTGCATATATAATACTGGATTTAAAAAGCCAGCACAGATAAATATTTAATCTCTCTCTCTCTCTCTCTCTCTCTCTCTCTCTCTCTGTCTCTCTCTCTCTGTGTGTGTGTCTGTGTGTCTGTGTGTGTGTGTGCATTTATAGAGAAGGGTCTACAGGAACCGGGTGTTCGGGGTCTTACTACTAGACTGCACTCATAGTGACCTGCCTGTTTACAGTCTTCCAAGAGAGCTGGGATTACAGGTTCCCCACCACACCCAGCCTCAATCAAATCCCAGGCCCCTGCAACTGCATATGGGCCCTTTAATCCACTGAACTATTTGGCCAGCCCTAAATATTTAATTTCAAAAACTGGATTACTTCTATGACTTGAATATATGCCCCAGAAATTTGTTAAATTTGATTAAATTTGAAAATTTAATCAAAAGCTGTATTTATATTAATGGTATTCAGAAGTGGACCTTTTGGGAGGCAATCAGGATCAGAGGAAGTCATAAGTTTGGGCCTTTATGATGACATTAAAGACTTTTTTGGTTCCAGGAACTGAACTCGGGACTTCAGTTTGCTAGACAGGTGCTGTGCCACCATGCTGTAGCTGTAGCCTTTAGCTGTAAAGCCACTGCAAGCTGTATCCCCACCTGGAGCTACATCCCTGGCCTGAGAGGCTATGTAAGAAGAGGACGAGAAGCCCAAGCTGGCATGTGTGGTGCCCATGTGCTGCCCTCAGCAACGCTTCTGTGCAGCATGAAGTACGCAGCAGGAAGGAACCATGATGCTGCGGCGCCACATGCTTGGACTCCTTAGTCTCCAGAACTATGAGTGAAATAAGCTTTCATCTTTATAAAGTTACTCAGTATCAGGTATTTCAAGATAATTATATTACCTTCCCCCCTCTTTTCTTTCTACTTACCTACCTATGTGTGAAGCTAAAAACCTTTAATGATCAACACTTTATGTTAATGTACAGTAAGCAGAAATTATGCATATGGATATAGACATATATCTAACAGAAATGAGGATTTATATACACTAAAAGATGTGCACAAAAACATATTATCTTTCTTCATAGTAGCCAACAAAATACTGCAGTATGTTCGCAAAAAAGAGTAATGAATAACACCTAATTACTATACTTTACAAAGTAAATGAAACTTAACAAATAAAATGCTGAGCAATAACATGTGAGAAACTGGTCACAAAATCAGGGCAATGGAGTTCCAGTTACTTAGTTATGATAAATTCAGAAGCAGAGAGAAGCAGCCTAGACGTGAGAGGGAAGAGTAGGTGCTGTCTTTGGTTGGAGGCAGTGTCACTGAGGGGTACACTTAGAAGCACTGTACATTTCCTACAGCTTGAGCTGAGTGGCGGTATGAGGTGCATGTAGAACTATGTAGTAATTCACATGCCAGCACCTTCTAATGTGTAAATTGTACCTTATTAGAAAAGAAACTTAAATGAGCTTTATTTTACGTTCTCTTAGAATTTTAACAGTAAGCTAGACAGTGAGAGGAATGAACATTTATGAAATACCTTCAGACAATAAGTTGTTCTAAGTAAAATGTAAATATTCATAACAAGGCAAATAAAAGGCTGGGGAGATAGCTCAGTGGTCTAATTGCCTTCCTGGAAAGCACAAGCACCCAAGTGTGCTGCCTACATGCCACACTGGCCCCAGACACTGGGCACACTGTGCTGGCCTCCAAGACCAGGCAGGATGGTACACACCTATAATCCAGCACTGGGAAGGCTGAGACAGTAGAATCACTACAAGTCTGAGCTGTGCAGCAAGATCCTGTATCAAATTTAAAAAATATTTTAAAAATGTAAAAAGATCTACAAATAAATAAAATTTAAAAAGCAAATAAAGTAGAAGTTCAGTTAGAATTTTAACTATTTTAGGAAAGGGCCTATAGGGTGTTCAGGGTCTCACTACTAGATCGGATTTGTAGTGATCCTCTTGTTTCCAGCCTCTCACGAGCTGGGATTACAGGCATGCACCACCATGCTCAGTCTCAATTCCTGTCTCAGTGTGCCCAAGGCAGAGCCAGCACTGCAGGCCAGGAGACCCAAGCCCCTGTGCCTGCTTGCAGGAGCTTTAATCCACTAAGCTATTTGGCTGTTTAACAATTTAAATATAAGCTCCAATTTAAAGGTTCCACTCAGAAGTGGTTCACTGGAGTCAAAAAAAAAAAAAAATCTCCAAAGCCAGGCATGGTTTCTCTTCTGCTGCCCTCTATCCCTCCTGCATTCTGCATTTCCATTAAGGCTTCATCCTTCCCATACAAGGACTCATGCAGAAGAGCAAGAATCTACCTTGACTCTTCTCCTATCAAATTATTTCCCCTCCAATAGTTATCACAAGGATTCTCCTTCACATTTATTCCACCAGTCAAGCTCGCACCATTCAGGCTTAGATTAACACTGTTGTTCCTTAACTGTCTTTACCTCCTTTTTTACATCTGGATTTGGTCTTGTGACTTTTCTGCTTGGAACTTCCAGTGGCTTCCTGTTACTTTTAGGCTTAGATCCAACTTTCAAATACGGTATAAAAGACACTGAGATGCCTGCCTTCTTCCCCTCACTGTCTTCCTGCATTGACTATCTTCCTACAATTCTATTTTTGTTTCTGCACAGTAAGCATTTACTCTGCACTTGTTCCTATAACTTCTACATGTGGCTCAGAACTCAGCTAAAAGTAGCACATTAACATGAGGAAAGCCTGTGCTCACACTGTGCCACTGGTCCTAAGGTGGGCTGCATTATCCCTTCCACTGAGAGCTGGCTTGTGTGCCACTCTGAACATCTGATGCCATCATACTATGTTGCTTCACTCCATTGTACAGTCTCAGGCTCAGGACAACAGTGTCGATCACATAGTTTTGTTGGTCAGTGCCAAGTCTATACCACAGTAGTATTCAATATATACTTCTTGCATAACTAAACGATTAATAACGATGTGCATTTAGCACTTAATAACTATTAATTCTGTTATGGCTTGTATCTAGATATCCCCCACACCCTCATGCACTGATCAATAGGCAGCACTTTTGGGAAGAGGTGTGTGGTACTGGATTAGGAATGAAATAAATGAACTAATCAACACATGCGTTTAGCATAGGTCTGGGTATAGATAATGGGAAGAGCCACACTGGATGTGGGTGGCATTAATCAATAGGCTTGTGGCCTTAATGAAAAAAGAAGAGAAGGTTGGTGCTGACTTCTTCCTACCTCTAAACTATCCACTATTTTTTCAACACCATAGTGCTCACCTTGGAGAAAACTTACTAAAGACTGAAGCCTCTGAAAATGTGAACTAAAAATAAATCATTTCCCCTTGAACTTGTAGGTGTAGTGTGTTTTGTCCCAACAACTAGTAAGTAGCTAAGACAAGGGCTCATGAGTATCAAGTCTTTCTGTCACTGACTCAGACCTCCAGAGCTGCCAGCTGACACGAATGTCAATGTTTAAAAATGCGGGGAGGAAGGCCTGAGTGGGAGGTCTCGATGGGTGCAGTGAAAGGAAGCTGCTCCGCTGCAATGCATGTGAGTCGTTCCAGAACTGTGTTATCTCCCATCTCAGAGCCAGGAGTGACAGAATCACCCAGAAACCGTGATACTCAGATATCTCTGTTCCATGTAGTAACAATATATAAAATTAATTATAATTGTTCTTTACTGGCATAGTAAAACAGAAAAATAGCTAGTAAACACACAAGTTGTACGGTCTTAAATACTATTTGGCAGAAAATTTTTTCTAATGAATTATATAAATAATTCCTTCAAATAAATCACTGTCTCCTACTGTGTGATAAGTTACAATGGTGATAATGCCTTCATAGGATTAGCATGCAGTATTGTTATGAAATTTAGAGTAAAATAACTCCTTCAACAAGTCACTCAATTGTAGTGGAAGGTAAAAACAAAGAATTATATCATGGATAGGTACAAATGCTCTATGCTGAATGTGATCACTACGTATATCTAAAATGTACCAATAAAATCTGATTGAAGCAAAGATCATGCAACTTTGCCATGTATACATATGCTAATATTGCTAGAAATATACCACATAACTTCAAGTAAAAACATAAATTTGGAGAGAAAAATAATTTATCAGAAGTAATCATTTCAAAATTAATTTTAAAAATCAGGTATTTCAAAGTCATTAACTTCTAATATCAGAATGATTAATTACTAGGATTCACCTTCTACATCCTCACCAAGTATCTACTCACAGGACATTTATAAATTTGTAAGTTGTTATGGTTTATGTCTAGTTGTCCCCCCAAAGCCTCATGTAGTCATTGGGTGGGGACTTCTATAGATTGAGACTTTACTCATGAGTCACTGGGATCATGTGTTTTAGTACTGATGGGATTATTGGTATGAGTAGGGCTGGGACTATGGGTGTGGCTTTAGGTGGATATCCTAAGGCAGAGAGCCTGATAGGAATATAAAGAGTCAGAGAGACAGACTAGAGCTGTTGCTGTTGCTCTCTGCTGCCCTGATTGATTAGCTGCCTCTGTCACCATATTGTTGCTGTTCTGCCACCATGAACTGGATACTCTCTGCCCTGTTCCACTCAGCCTTGGGCCAGCCAAATATGGACTAAAACCTCCAGTAACTGTGAGCTAAATAAACCTTTCCTTCCTTCATTTTTAGTGTTGGGTATTTGTCCCAGCAATGAGTAAAAAGTAACTAAGACATAAGTATATAAGAAAAATGCAAAATTTAAATTACTGGATAGCTTATCTTTCTACCAAAAAACCTAATCTTTCTAAATCCTAACTGATGAACCCATGTATTAGAGAAAAGACTCCAAAGAGTATGAGACATCATTTTATCCACCAAAATAACTGTGAAACTCATCAGTTCTTGAACCGGTATTTATTTAACAAGCTGTAGATACCAGCTCTCAAGAGTATGAATGGTGGAGCCACAATGCGAGGTTCTGTCCCACTTGCACTTGGGAGCTCTGTAACCCTGGGAGCCTTCAATAGCCTTCCTGGGCCCCATTGTTCTCATCTGCAAAATGGAATTAATGGAGTGCCTATCTCTTGGAGCCCTGCAAATATTAAAGGTTAACCCAAGGAATGTAACAACTGTTATATTCAACTGTTTAAGCAGTTGTTAGTCATCACTGTCTCCTACCGTGTGGCTGGTTACAATGGTGATAACACCCTCATAGCATTAGCATACAGTATTATTATGAACTTTAGAGAAATGTTATAACCTAATATTTGAGTGATCAGGAAGAAAAATTAATCAATTTGGGTTCAAGGGCCAGGAGAAACTGACATACAGCATTTTGCAGAAGTCCTCAGTCAAGAGTTTTCCATGTAATGAAAAACTTCTAACTACTGAAAAGTAGAGAGGAGACAGGTCAGCAGAGGGTGCTGCTGCAGTCAGATACATACATATGCACTATTGAGCAGTCAGCCGACTACACAAATCTACCACTAGTGTACATCTATGAATAGTATTTTGCATAGTAGTAAAAACTATAATATGAAGCTATACTACAATACCAGTAAAACAGACATAAGTACTATTCACTATCAGCCTTATGTTTTCTTTTGGTAATGTCAAATTAAAACTGCGCAGCAGTTCAAATTTTTATAGCACTATATTATGGGTTACAACTTCTTGATGAACTTTCAAAATTTAATTTCCCTTGATTCACCTCACAGATCAGATGAATTTATTATTACACAATAATATCCATAGTCACCATTTCCTAGAAGATTATGTATAGGTCAGGTATTATGCATGCTAATCAAATATTCATCTTCATGTGCTTTGGTTGTGATTGTTAACTATTTCTTCTTATTCCTATGCTCTAACCATTGCGTGATTTTTATAACCAAAGAAATTCACAGGGTCAGTTTTCAAATCACTGAAATAAAAGTATAGCTATTTATGGTTAAAAAACAGTATCTCTCATATCTTTATAATAATTAGGTTAGTATTAAAAATATCAACTATAACTATAGAAAGATTAATTCTATACAAATTCATTCCTAAAAATACTTTAATTTTCTTTAAAGGAATAGAACAGTACTCAAATACTAATTCTATAACTTCTGCCTCTTTAAGACAGGAATACATTTTTTTTTTCCAGAACCAGGGATTAAACTCAGGACCTTGTGCTTGCCAAGCGAGCGCTTATTCTATTGAGCTATCTCCCCAGCCCCTCTGGGAGGCTAAGTAGGAAGGATTGCCATGAGTTCAAGGCCAGCCTGGGCTACACAAGGAATTCAAGGTCAGCCTAAACTACATGGTGAGACACTGTCAGAAAAGGGGGCGGGGAGACCAGACAGAAATGGGTACTCTGTCAAGCAGGACTCTACAGATACACAAAAGCTAGTACAAGAGTGGGCACACCTATTAACTTCATCTGCCCTGTCTATCTTTCTACATCCAAAATATATGTTGTTCCTTAATTACCATGTAAATTTCTTAAGGGACTTATTTTCCCACTCATGTTGTAATACCAACAACTCAGGTCTCTTAATCTAGTATTTGTTTCTGCAAATTATTACATATGTACAAGGTAGGATAAGTATCAAAACCTAAACATCCCATAAAATAGGTGGAGATACGTAGAATATAACTAAAACTATTCTTTGCTTTATTTTTATTTTATTTTAATCTGAGAATATAGTAATAAATTTAGCAATTGGTTATTTTTGCCAAAATCAATAATGGTATCACTGATACAAAAATTCACAATAAGTACAGTGTGAAAAACATTAATAAAAATTGCATCACTACATATGACATAAAAAGAAAAAACTAAAACAAGTGATAAGAAATACACCTGAGGGAAAGACAGGATGTAAAAGCAATCTCTTTTCCTAGCACTGTCCTCCCCTCTGTAAGAAGAGGACTTTCTGTGCTCATTTCTGATCTCACATTAACCTACATCTCTGAAATGCACTTGAAAGCACAGGCCTTGGCAGAAGGCGTGTTCCCATTCCCCAAGCTCATGAGGATGGCAAGAGGAACTGAAGGGGAAGAGCACAGCGATGAGATTTCAGCAGTGGGCTGAAGGAAAAGACATTCCCACGGCCCACCCATCCCTCCTAACAGGGCTTAGGCAGATGGGGGCCTGACATGCCCTCAGCAAGGACAGGAGCAGGGAAGAAATGGAACATGTCAGAAATGACACAGAATTCTGCTTTTTCCTAGGAGTAATTCTGACACCATATTTGCACTGAATGGCCTGACAGTAAAATGACAACAAGGGCCAGGGAGAAAGCTCAGTGGCTTAAGCAACTGCCTGACAAGCACAAGGTCCACAGTTCAATTGATCCCTGGTACCACATACAAACATACATACATGCTCACAAAGAACAAAACCCAAAACATAACTTGCACTAATACTCTGTAATGGCAAAATTACGTGGTACTTTGATTATTACTCCAGTTTTAGCATAACACATATATGTTTTCTATTATGTTCAGCTGATCAGAATTTTTAAATTTGGGTTGTCAGTCTTTCTCTCAGGACTTTTATCCTGCACCAATTGATTACATAATGTCAGTGTTAATATCAACAGCATTTTAACATTGAACAAAAAAGGAAACTAGAATACATCTAATGAGACGGGCATGGTGGCGCACACCTGTAATCCCAGCACTCAGGAGGCTGAGGCAGGAGGATCGGTGCAAGTTCGAGACCAGCCTGGGCTACAAAAGTGAGCTCAAGACCAGCCTCAACTGCATAGCAAGACCCTGTCTCAAAAAGACAAAAAAAAAAAACCTAAACTAAAAAAAAGAATACATCTAATGAAATTCCATACCTGGTGGTACTTCCCGGTATTCTTCCACAGGGGACACACTTACTTCTAAAATAAAAAGTTACAATCCATTAAGCATTATTGACCAGAGTTTAAAATACACATTAGCAATATTGTATTAGCTATGATGATTTTTACAGATTAAAACATTCAGTCGAATGATCACAAAAGCATTAGGTTTGCACACTATCCTTGAAAAGTAAAGCATCAGCTACAAGAGAACAAAGCTCTGTTTGTGTTCCTCCACTCTTCTGCACTACAGTCTGTACCTCACCTTTCTAACCAACCTCAAGATTCTGTTGCCTGGCACATGAGATGTGAGCTAAAACAGGTTTCTGCCACACTTCTGCATCAAACTTCGTAAGCAAACTGAAGAAAGACATGTAATGCGTCTTGTTTCATCATTAAAGAATTTTTATTAAAAAGTTTTGCAGGGGGAGTACAGGGGATCATACTTAGGCCTGGTACATGCTGATAAGCACAGACTTGCCTGGAGAGCTACACTCCAGAAACAACTCTTGGAATGTTTTTGGCTCATAACAATACCTTAATATTAGACAACATAAATTTGCAATCAAATTTTAAAATCAAATACCATTCTTAACATTTCTGAAAAATAATCTTCAAGCTAACTTTTTCCCCCCTGTGCCAGCGAATGAACTTAGCTCCTGTCATACCCCACAGGCTCTGCTCGTGAGCTACCTACACCCCAGCCCCCAAAACATATTCGAAGACTCCTCAATGATGTGGATGTGAAACTCTTACAGTCTTGTTTTCTCCCTTGGCTGACTCAACTTAATTACAACTAGAGAATAGAAGCACCACCACCCAGTATTAGAAAGATTAATTTATTTATTTGATCCATAAAATTACATCACACATTAATGTCTTAAAAATCTAACAACCTGGGCAGGCAAGACAGCTCAGTGGACTAAGTGCTTGCCTATGCCAAGTGCAGGAATGGGGATTTGATCCTAAGCAGCACGTGCCATGTCAACTCCCCACCCCGAGGGTGTGCCAAGCTGGCTACCAAGACTGGGCATATTGGCACATGCCTATAATCCCAGTGCTGGGGAGACTGAAAATAGGAGGACTGCTATGAGCCTCATCTGCATAGTGAGTCTTTTTTGTGCGTGTGTGCCGTAGTGGAGATCAAACTCTGGACCTTGCACTAGCTGGACAGGTGCTTATGCCACTGAGCTATCTTTCTGACATGACTTGCATAGTGAGACCCTGTACCAAATACATAAAAAAAATAAAAATATAGGGGCTGGGGAGTGCCTGCCTGGCAAATACAAGGTCATGAGTTCAAACCCTGGTCCTGCAAAAATAAATAAATAAATAAATAAATAAATAAATAAATAAATAAATACCTAACAACTCATTTAACACTATGTTAACCAAAGGATTCTATCAGCTTTCCTTTTGCTCCTTAAACCAGTAACAAGCTTTTCTCAAAAATAGATGTTTTAATATTTTCTAAAATTTGTGCAGCCGGGCGTGGTGGCTCACGCCTGTAATCCCAGCACTTGGGAGGCTGAGGCAGGAGGATCGCTGCGAGTTCGAGACCAGCCTGGGCTACAAAAGTGAGCTCAAAGCCAGCCTCAACTGCACAGTGAGACCCTGTCTCAAAAAAGCCAAAAAAAAAATAAAATAAAATAAAATTTGTGCAGCCTTTTATTTTTCTTCTTGCCTAAATTTGCAAATTATAAAAATGATGTACACTGAAAATTGAGCATTTGAAAGTATTTTACATAAAAGGAAAGGGAAAAAAATAACCAAATATATTTCTAACAACTACTAATGTATTAATTATACTTTGTTATTTTCTTCACTGTTACACTAAGAAAGCTACTATTATTTCAAGTTAAATTTTCACCTAATTTTATTCTGAACAATATACATCATACGAATTCTTCTAAGACTTTTGACATGGTTTATTTATATCATTTTAAAAATCATAAACATTCTGGCAAGTCACTCATCACAACCTCAATCACTGCCTATTTAACACACATGGCCTGCTTCTTCTACCCCTAGATCTTTTTAATTCACCTCATCTTTTTAATTCACCTCATCTCTTTGCTTCTTTCTCACCAGCTGGTTCACTGGCTTCTACGAAGAGCAGCCACATTCTCAGTGCTGCCACATATGGACAGCTCCCAGGCTTGGGACCCGTGGGCCGCTCAGCACAATGCAATGCGCCCCATCTGTTCCTTTGGACCTAGTTTCCTCCCGACTCACTGGTTGTTTAGCCTCCATTCAACTTTATAATGTTGGAATCCCTTAGCAACCTTAGTCCTGGGACAGCCTCTCCTGCCTCCCAGATGATGGACTGCAAACATCCGTATCTGTCTCAGACCTTGCCCAATCAGTTGACAGTGGTGGGTGCAGCCCTATACTTCATACCTTCACTTGGATAGCTCACATAATTATCAAAATGCCTGTGTTTCTTCTCAATACATGGCCTCATTGTCTGGATATTATGCAAACCAAATATCGCTTTTATCCTTTCATCCCCCTCTTGGTTTCACAATGGCCTCTAACCATACTGCCCTGGATCCACCCAATGTGTCTTCTTTTTCTTTTTTTTTTTTCTGTCTTTGCTTCAGAGGCACTAGAAAAATCCATCAATTTAAATTTTAAGTATCTCTAAACAGAATTAAATAATAGAAAATTCATTAAGCATGAGAAAAGCTTTGGTTCTGAAGAAAAAGAAAAATAAACAAAAAAGCCATGTAAAAAATCTAGAGCTGTAATTCCAGCACTAGAGAGGCTGAGGCAGGAGGACTGCTGTATGTTCCTGGCCTCCTGGGCTACAGAGTGACACTCAACATCTCCAATACAACACCCTCACTTCCCTTCCCAAGCTATACTCTCACTCTAGGACACAGCAGTCATTTCCCTTACAGGGAGGCTCCTTCCTCCATTCTTGTTCTAGCTGATCCATTCTATAACTAGGCAGGAGCAAAAGTAATTCTTCAAAACTTAGGCAAATTGTACTGAATTTGTAAGCATTTCCACAAATTTTTATGACATACAATCCAAACTCCCCTGAAGGGCCTAACTAATCTGCTCATTATCTTTACATAGAACTCAATAATAGGTTCTGTGTTTCTGCTTTGAGAATCCAGAGCTGTATTGATATAATTGGCAAGTGAAGGAAAGGGATGAGGAGGCCAACAACTGTGTAAAGATGAAGAATCTTGGGGCTAGGCAGCCAGCTCAGCGGTCTAAGTGCTTGCCTGTCAAGCACAAGCACACAGATATGGGTTTGATCTCCAGTACCACATGCCAAGCTGGCCCCAGAACCCTGGGCAGCGGTTTGGGCATGAGGTGCATGCCTGTAATCCCAGCACTAGAGAGGCTGAGACAGGAGGATCATTACAAATCCAAGCTGCATAGCAAGATCCTACATCAAATAAATGAATAAAATATTTTTTTACTGAAGTTTTTTTTTTTTTTAAAAAAAAAGAAGGGCCCAGCGGGATGGCTCAGTGGTCTAAAGCGCCTGCTTGGGAAAGCTTGGGCAGCTTCAGGGACCACAGTTCGATCCCCGGCACCACATGCTGCACCAGCCCTGCCCTTGGGGTGGGGCTGAGCTAGCCATAAAAATGAGTGAATAAACAAATAAAGGTTCTGAAACAAGAAAAATAAATAAATAAATAAATAAATATTCTTTTAAAAAATAAAAAATAAAAAAATAAAATAAAAATTAAAAAAAAAAAAAAGAATCTTGGTTCACTCAGGAACTGAAAAACCCATTTCAGAAGCTACAAGTGGGCTGGAAGTACATAGCCCAGAGCCCCCATAGTGTGTCAAGACAGAATTCCCTGTGGTCTCTCAGCTTCTCAATATGCCTGAAAATATCAGGAGAAAAATAAAATCTGTGCCTAATCCAGGAAAGGAGGGATCAAACTGTACAAGAGGATATTGGTTGTTTTACGTAAAACATTATGAAGGGAAGTTAGATGAAGTTATTCCTGGGAATTCAGGTTTCTAATTCTCACATTTTCTGACTCTCACTGAATCAAAATACAGACCTGGCAATATTCTTCAGAAAATTAATACTGCTTATAGGGAATTGCACAGTGGGAGGTGGGAGAAACTCTCAACTCAGTCCATCACTGCCACATAGAGCCTAATCCTGGAGCAAACAGGAGTCACAGCACCCAACACAGGAGTTTCTCCTCTAGCTAGGTTAACAAGGAAGGAAGACAAATTCTCCCCCATTCTTTCCACATCTACATTCCACCATTTCTAAAACTGTACCATTATCACACTTGGTGTGCTGGTGTGTGTGCCTGCAATCCCAGTGCTTGGGAGGCTGCAAACAGGAGGATCACCAGGAGTCCCATCTGGGTAGTGACACCCTGTAGACTGTACTAAGTACATAAAACTGTACCATTACCTAATGTGCTAAACAAAGCTCAAAGCAGTTAACAATTTAGCTGGAAACAGCTCAGTGGTATAGCACTTGTGCTCAATCTCCAACGTAGGGGAAAAAAAGTTTTATTTAACCTGAAAACTAACAACTAGCTGCTCAACAGCAAATTCCAGGAGTTGTTCCATGAGCAAAATTCTCCCTATTCAATGCTTTGGGTGGCAGCCTGTGACTGTGAAAGCATACAGCTCACATGTCATGCGTCAGGACCCAACACTAGAGCTGGCTCAGCCACTGGACCTGTGGAGCGGATGCTAGACTGCTCTAACCTGACCTCGCTCAAGCTTCAATTTATCATTTATAAATTAGTACAAGGATCTATATCTGCTCTCCTCCTTCAGGTCTACTGTGAGGAGCAATTAAAATAATATACATGGGGCTGGGAAGACAGCTGAGTGGTCTAAGTGCCTGCCTGGCAAACACAAGGATAAGGGTTTTATCCCCAGTACTGTATTCTGTGCCAACCCTGCCAGGGCCTATAATCTCAACACTGGGGAGGCTGAGACAGGAGGATCACTGCAAGTCTAAACTGTATAGCAAGACCTTATACCAAACAAACAAACAAACAAATAAATAAATAAAATGAATTTTGTAACTTTTCAGAACTTAGGCAAGCTTAGACAAGAGCAGGGACTGTGGTTGGATCCCTGGAACCACATGCCAAGCCAGCACTGCTTCAAGGGTGGGCTGAGCAGACCACAGTCCGTGAGTAAGCCTATAATCCCAGCGCTGAGGAGGCTGAAAGGAGGAGGATCACCATGAGTCTGAGCTGCATAGTAAGACCCTGCAATAACCAAGTACATTTTTAAAAAATGAAAAAAAAAGAACTATGTAAATCTCAGTTGAATGAAGTGTCTCTACTTAGTATCTATAACTACTTCCATTTTTCAGAAACTATACCTTTACTTAGCAAAAAAATGGGCAATCCTCCCCCTACCCACTGAGTAACAGAAGACACCACTTTGCAGCCTTCCCCTCCCACAGCTGAGCGTTTCTCACCAGATCACACTCTCTAGCGTGGTCATGCACTCCTGCTCAAGGCAACCTTCCTGTGCTCCTCTCACTTTCATGGGAAGTTGTTTTCATAACCATCCTTATAATCTTTAACTACCGTATTCACTGATTTGGCCACTAGCACGCCAGCCCCCCTGGAAAGAGGGATTCCGTTTCATTCACTTGCATTTCTACCTCCTGAGAGAACACTGTACAGATAACAAGAAAAAGTGTTCAATATACATTTGTTGAATAAATTTTTTATTCTTTTAATATTTTCTGTTAATTTTATTTTATTTATTTTTTATATATGTATATTTTAGGGAAGGGTCTACAGGGTGTTCCGGGTCTCACTACTAGATCGGACTCCTAGTGATCCACCTGTTTACAGCCTCCCAAGAGCTGGGATTAGAGGTGCGTGTCACCACCTCCAGTCTCAACTGCTGTCTCAGCACGCCCCAGGGCTGGGGCTGGCATGGCAGGCCTAGGGATCATTTCTGCTCATTTTAAATTCTCTTCTCTCCCAACACTGGGATCTTACTTTGTTTCCACTTCTGTGTGGTTCCAGTTCACTTCAGATAGGCATAAACTTATACTTCTTCCTGGAGGGTCTACTATCTGTTTCTCTTATGATTCCCAAGCTTTTTACATAATGCAGTATGTTTTATATACTTTCCACATATTTTTTTTCACACTGAGAATTATTTTATTTGATGGTTACTGGGTACTAACACCAGGGCCTTCCACTGAACTATATCCCACTGCCCCTTTATCATTTTTTATTGCATTTAATAAGAAATAACAATGTGACAGTTTCAAAACACATTAGTAGTACATTTCCAGTATTTGATACAATGTATATTGTTGTCCTCCTAGCCCACAGGGTGTAGACATGATAACTCATAAGTGAAATAAACCAGACCTACATGTATAAATATCTAGTCTCCCGAGTGTAAGAACCCAAAAGAAGAAATAAAAACCGAGAAGCATAACACAGCTGAATGGAAATCAAGGACTTAAAGGTTAAACAATGAAGTGACTGCAAGCAGAAAACATAGGAAACATGGCAGGAGCAAAATCATGCACAGGATGAGTTAGATAACAGACCAAAAGGTTTAGCACACTGAGGATAGCAATGTGTAACACTAAAACTATGTGTGGAATGCCTGTCATTCTGGTCCTTTAGATGTGTGCTGCTTCTAATGTAATTTTAGTTACTGCTATACTCTCTCTCAAGTAAATGGTTGGTTTACAAGAAAGCAAAAAAATGTTGCATAAACTTTTAATATGAGAAATAAAACTATTTTTTATAAAATGAGCTTACCTTCTAAAATTATGTTTGAATCTTCTATAGCATTATCTAAAAAACAAACAAACAAACAAGCAAACACATTAGATAGAATACAGTATTATATCAAGTTTCATGTGTAAATTATAATCAAAGAGTGCAGCAAGTATCATCCTCAATAAAATTTACAATATAATTGTGAAATAAACATAGTAATTGGTTTATTTTACTAGCAAGTTCCACATTTATTTATAAGATTCAACTAAACAAGGACTTTAAATATTTGGAGGAAAAAAAAAAACTGTATCTGTACTGAAAAATGTAGACTTTTTTCTTGTTAGTCTCTAAACAATACAATAACTGATAGCATTTACATTGCATTAGCACAGTAAGTATGGTAAAGATGATTTAAAGTACAGAGGAGGGGCCCAGCAGGATGGCTCAGTGGTCTAAAGCTCCTGCTTAGGAAAGCTTGGGTGGCTTCAGGGACCGCGGTTCGATCCCCGGCACCACATGCTGCGCCAGCCCTGCCCTCAGGGCAGGCTGAGCCAGACACAGAAATAAATAAACAAACAAAAAGTTCTGAAACAAGAAAAAAAATAAATAAATAAAAAGTACATAGGAGGTGGGCTGGCCAGATGGCTCAGGGGACTAAAGCACCTGCTTAGGCAGACCCAGGGCCCAGGGTTCGATCCCCAGCGTGCCCTGCTGTGCCCTGCTGTGCCATGCAGTGGGCACACTTAGAAGGCAAATGAGACTGGGTTTGCTGATCCATGCCTATAATCCCAGCCCTTGAGAAGCTAAAAACAGGTGGTTCGCCACAAGTCTGATTTGTGTAGTGAGACCCTGTAGACCCTGTATCAAATACAGAAAAAATTAAAAATAAAAAAATAAAGTACACAGGAGGTAACACATAGGCTAAAAAATACTATACCATTTTATAAAGCTAGAAACAACCCCACTGCAGATACCATGGACACCATTATTGACAATAACCATCAATTTATTAATGACTTAAACATTTCTTCTACTTCTTATTTTGTCTCCTCATTTATCCATAAGTTATAAAAGCCTTACTATATGAAGTGAAGGGATGATGTGTAGGGAACATCTGTTTACATGAAGGAAAAAAAAAAAGTACCTGAAATTTCTATCGGTTTATTTTCTGAAGGTTCATATACTACAAAGTAAACAGAAAAAATAAGCTTTTAGTACTGCATAATGTTCATGGTAACAATAGCTGAACAATTTATTCTAGGGGTCAGCCTTTGTCTCATTCATAAATGCTTAAACCTACAGGGTTGGTCACTGCAAGCACAGGAAACAAAACATCACAGGGACAAATCTGATTAATTTTGTGAAACAGGCCTGGTTTCAAATTCCAGGTAGTCCACTATTTGGCCAGAGGAGACAATAAAGTCATATACTTCCTTCCTATATAGTAGGCGAAACACAAGCCCCTCCCCCAATCACTAGCTTTAAGTACTGAGTGATTTCTTTATGTTCAGGTGGCACTAAATTTTCTTTTTAAGTTTTCTTCATGTGTGTGGTTGAGGTTCTGGGTTAACCAAAGCTTAAGCCTTCAAATTACCAGAATCTCAGTTTGTAACCAACAGATTCCCTACTCTGTTGAAGGAAAAATTTGACAATTAACCTGGAGGCAAACACCCCCACTTCCAGCCTTTGTACCCTTAATTTGCCATGGCAACCAGGGCCTAAAGCCCAGCCCTGCGCTTCTCTGTTGGCACAGGGTGTGGAGCAGCTCTGCTCCAGTGCAAGCAGTCCCCCACCCTGCTCCCAGCAAGCTCCTCTGCATATCCTCTCCCATACCCCGGGTAACAATTTCCTTAGCAACTGATCACCCAGAACGCCTCCAATTTTCTGGTACACTATGGGTACATATTTTTATTTTTCTCAAATGTTCACAAATTTATTATTTTACTTATTGGGGTTTAATCACTTTGCCCTTTGATGCCATTTGGAAGATGTAGATACAGGGAACGTGTGTCCACACCCCTCCCCTAAGCAGAGGAGCATTTAAGTAAGACCCTCAACACAAAACCAGCCCTGAATTGGGCCCTTTTCCCTTTACCCTTCCCCTCATTTTATAATTTAATTTCTCCCAAGAGCCATTGACATTTCACTGCTCTGCTCACCTCTTCTCCTCCAGCCATTACCATCTGTCTTCCACCTACAGCACATCCCTGAAAAGGCTCTTGCTGGGCAAGCCAGGGAGCACTTCATTAAATTAGGATTACACCTGCCAGGAGCCTGTGAGATGGCTCAGCGGTCTAAAGGTCCTGCTTAGGTAAGCTTTGGCAACCATAGGCACCACATGCTGTGCCAGCCCCACCCCCAGGGCAGGGTGAGCCAGTCATAACATAAATAAATAAATTTTTTTTTTAAAAAAAAGAATTACACCTTCCAGCCTTGCCTTGTTGGATCTCTGGATCTGTCAGCAGCATGCCCTCTCCACCCACCAGCTTCACTTCACAGTCTCTCGTTCTCAGTCTTCTTTATCATCTCATAATCCTCTTTGCAGGTGTTAGATGAGGGGTTTTCCCCCCCTCTATCTGATCCTTCAAGGACCCTAGTGCTTGGCTTAAATGATCCTTAAAACCATGCGCTAGACTTCTATTCTGAGAGAGCTATACCATTCAAGGGCTTGTCAGGCCGCTCCCCTCAGATGTCTCAGAGCAACATCATTATCAACAAGCATGGAGCTGTATGTACTCCAGCCATGCCCCTATCTTCCGGTGAAAAAGAGGCTACCAGGCACCAAGCCAAAAGAGGGACATAATCCCAGGTACCTTGGCCTTCCTTTAGCTACTCTATATATCAAATCCTGTCAAATTTTCTGTAACTTTTATGCTTTGACATTAAACTATCATCTCTGTCTAGTCTTTCCCATGAAACTGTTCTTGTCAATGTCACTCTGGAGGCCACTGTAATGCTAGACCACAGTCATGTTTTCAGTGCTTGTCACACGTTGCCAAGTAGCCCAACATCCCAAATGATATCTCCTTTATGAGACTCACATCCTTCAGCTTCTCGTTTAGTAAAGATGCTTCGTGTCTCTTGTTTAGTTCTTACTCTGAACTACCAGTCTTTTCAAAATGCAGATCTGATTTTGCAGCATCCCTGGTTAGCTCCCTAAGATTAAGATGAAGTCCTTGACCTCACCTTTAGGCGTCCTCTGGACCTGGACCACTTGACTACCAGGGCCACAGCTCTCTTCTCCTGTTCACACATTCAGACTTGCCACCATTCACCTCAACTCTTCAGCTGCCTTCATCTGCATCTGTCTCATCCAGAGACCAGCTAGTGTCTCTTTACTCCAAGACATTTGTTAAGACTATGCCGATCCTCCCTAGCATTTACCACAGCTATGATAGAATGCCATGGTGAAACTACCACTTGCTAAAATATAAGGTCATTTATAGAAAACTAGAAAAATGATTCATAAATACAGCTATGTTAACCATAATGACCTTTCAGAAATACAAGTCAAAAGTACAAGTTATAAACTGGAAATCTTGGCAACTTGTAACTGGGTGTATACAAAATACATAAAGGGGAGCTGGGGAGATAGCTCAGGGGCACAAGTGCCTGCCTGGCAAGTGCAAGGTCCTGAGTTCAATCCCTGGTTCTGAAAAAAAAAAAAAAAAAATACATAAAGGTTTTAATAAGAAAGTCAAACTATCAAATAGAAAAGTGGGCACGATACTGAACAGACCTCTCAGAAGAAATCAAATGTGACACAAACGCCTAAGACTGGCAGTCTCATTAATAATTGAGGAAATGCAAATGAAGACTACCTACTATTTACTTTCCCTGGATTGGTAGAACCTTAAAATCCTAATAGCACTAAATACTGGAAAGTGTGTGGAGCAATGGGCACTGTGCACAGCCTGAAGATAGGAGTGTCAGCTTCTGGCATCGTTTTGGAAAATGCTTTCATACATCCTGAGGCTAGGGTTAGGAAGCATAACCCAGATTCCACTCCGAGAACATCTCACCTGTGATGCTTCCTACAAGTTTGATTTTAAATGCCTCTAGATCTTGCCTGTAAAATACATTCCAAACATTTTTAATGTTTGTTTGCTTTTTTTTTTTTTTCATTTTCATATTTGGTACAGGGTCTCACTACACAGCTCCAACTCACAGTGATCCCTATGTTTTCAGCCTCCCCAGTGCCAGGACTACAGGAGTGTAACACCATGCCCAGATTTGGTCCATGGCTCAGCGTGCGGGGGGGGGGGGGGGGGGGGGGGGGGGGGGGGGGGGGGGGGGGGGGGGGTTGTGACACCTCCCTCCTCCCTGGTCCCTGTGCTTGTCAAGGCAGGCACACAGTCTGAGCTATCTTGCTGGCATTTTAATGTATTTTTTTAAAAAACATGGTGGGCCAGGGATGTAGCTCAGCAGCACAAACGCCTGCCTTGTAAGCACGAGGTCATGAGTTCACTTTTCAGTACCAAAATGAATGGATGGATACATAGAAAGATGACAGTTATAGGGAGAAAAAGAAGCATTTCAAATTTTACTTCTATATATAACTTTTGATTTCTAAATTTCTAATTTTTCCTCCAAATTCAGACTGGCAGACTGGAAAACTTTAGAGCCACTCTCACCGGCCAACTTCTTTAACATGTTAAAAAGAAGATATACACTTGAAGGCGATTCAAATTCTTCAGATTTATACTACTTTAGCCACTATGGGATCTTAATGGGGCCTTAAAAATTAGCACATTAAGTCTACTTTCTTCAACTGTGATTCACCAGCTAACTCAAAACTACAAACTCTTTTGAATCTTAAAACATCTATAATACATATAAGACACACCATTGGCTATATCATTTCTTAGTTATATAAACTAGTAAATTATTTACCTTCTAAAAGCCTTATTTCACTCATCTTAGAGACAAAGAAAAAGTAATCGCTCCATGGAGTTCAATAAAGTAGTACATGAAATGCTTGGAAGATAAGAGCTGTTAAAAGTGCGTAAATCGGAATAGGATGCTAGGGGCTAGGGAGGTAGCTCAGTAAAATAAGCACGCGCCTGGCAAGCACAATGTTCTTAAAAAATGTAAAAAAAAAAAAAAAAAAAAAAAAAAATCACTTTAGTTTGGAGCCAGCAAGACAGCTTAGCAGACTAAAGTGTCTGCTTCGGCAAGCTTAGGCAGCTGCAGGGCACCACAGTTTAATCCTGCGCACCACCATGCCCTCAGGGCGGCCTGAGCCCTGTACTGACTAGGATGCGGCTCATGCCAAAAAGCTAGCACAGCTGTTTCTTCTGCACTGCTGTTAAGTCTGAAACTGAATTTTTCCTCTTATCACCAACATGACAAATCATTTCTGAGAAAGGGATCAATTTATAGAAGCAATTAGACAAAAGTATATGCTCATATTTTAAAAGAGATGACTGAAAAATGGGACATTTGTTCTTTTTTTAACAATTTGTAATTGTCCCCTCAGACAACTTGTGGAAAGCTTAAGAATTTATTCTGTCAAGGGCAGAACCACTAGTGCACTAACCAGTCTTCCACCGTGAACTCCCTGAAAACCATCATTCACTTGGATGCTTTGAGTTACGGTGTCTACAACTTGAGACATAATTCTTTGTAGTTTATAGCCAAAAGACAGGTGTAATTTCAAATACAGAGTTTAAATTTAAGCATTTCCACACCTTGTTCATCATAGTCTTGGTATGTTACATCACCTGTGAAGGAAAGAAAAAGAAAAAGAGCAAAGGAAGCATTAGTAAGTCATAAAAGAAACCTATCTTTACAAAAATCTCTTGGAACACAGATTTCTTTTCCATTAAATACCAATGACAGTTCTGTCGACAATAAAAACTTTCCCCAAAAGCAACAACAAAAGGGTAGGGAAATTATATTCCTCTGAGTAGGGCTGGGGAGATAGTTCAGCAGTCAAGCACATGTGTGAAAATCATAAGGTCCCAAGTTCGATCCTCAGTACCGCTGGCACCATAAACATGCATGGTGGCACATGCCTGTGATCCCAGTGCTGGGGGATCTGAACTGCACAGTAAGATCCTGTATCAAATAAAATAATAATAATAATAATAATAATAATAATAATAATAATATAAATTCCTCATAGCAAGATATACAAAATTAGCATTAGGACTTAATATCCTGTTTTATTATGAGGCAAAATGTGAATGCCCAATACAGTGGACCCTTCACTTATTGCTGGGTTCATACACAACCTGTGTTACCATCAGAATTTGGGGTTTAATTTATGGCCGAAATCTTGAACTACAACCAGAATGCCGGTCACTTATGTGGTTCTGAGCAAAGAATTAGGATGCCAGAAAAGCATATGTAAGCACGTGCGTGCATTTGTGGATGAGATTTCAGTCGGTGCTGTATATAATTCCTGCAGTAACTGCTGTCAAGATGCCCCCCAAAAGCTAGAAAAGCTAATGAAAGAAGGAATGTTAAAGCAATCACAATCGAAAAGATTAAGGAAATCGTAAAAAACTTAGAGTGACATTAGTGTAACCAATCTTGCCATTATATACAGCCTGTAGAAATTCACAATCTCAACAATATTACAGGAAAAGATTTGTATAAGGAAGCTAGTGTTACTAAAGGTATTATCAGATTCCCAAATCATAATCAACAGTGTTACTAGGGTTGGCAAAATAGCTCAGCAGATTAAAGCTGGCTCAGAGGCCCAGAGTTCGATCCCTGTGCTTGCCATGCTGGCCCTACCCCCAGGGCAGCACTGAGACAAGCAATTGGGACTGGGCATGGTGGCATGCACCTGTAATCTCAGCCTCCTAGGACACTGTAAACAGGTGGATCACTACAAGTCTGATCTAGTAGTGAGACCCTGAACACCCTGTAGACCCTTCCCTAGAATACAAAAAAAAAAAGAGAGAGAGAAAAAGCAAGAAAGGAAGGAAGGAAGGAAGGAAGAAGAAAGAAAGAAAGAAAGAAAGACAAAAGAAAGGACAGACAAAAGAAAAAAAGTGTTAGACTAGATAGAAAGGCTATGATTAGTGTGGATAAATGAAAGCAGATGACAGGTCACAGCCTATAACAGTCTAAAACTTGTGAAAAATTGGGGTGCTAAATGCAGATCTCATGAAAGACAATCCATTAATGAATAATAACAGTGAAACATTTTGGACCGGTAAGGGTTGTTTCACAATTTAAAATGAGAACTAGGGCTCACAGCATATTGAAAAATGGGTAAGCAACTAGTGCTGATAAAAGGGCTACTGAGTATTATATACAACACCTCAGAAGATGAGACAGAGAAGTGGATTTTACTCTCATCAAATTTTCAACCATTATGAAACTGGATGTTCCTGGGACAAAAATGGTTAGGAGAGCATACATTCCCATGAAAGAAGGAAAATGCCAGGTTATAGCTCTATGAAGGATAGGCTAACCATACTGCTATGTGCTAATGCAAACGGTGACCTCAACATAAAGCTTCTCCTGGTTTATCATTCCACCCCTTGAGTGTCTAGAAAACATAGCTATGAAGATAGGCTATAGGGCCGGGCGTGGTGGCTCACGCCTGTAATCCCAGCACTTGGGAGGCTGAGGCAGGAGGATTGATGTGAGTTCGAGACCAGCCTGGGCTACAAAAGTGAGCTCAAGGCCAGCCTGAACTGCATA
>PVJA010016945.1:0-42517 GCA_004027025.1 Myocastor coypus | reverse complement strand
TTTTTTGTCTTTTTGAAACAGGGTCTCATTGTGCAGTTCAGGCTGGCCTTGAACTCACTTTTGTAGCCCAGGCTGGTCTCGAACTCACACCGATCCTCCTGCCTCAGCCTCCCAAGTGCTGGGATTACAGGCGTGAGCCACCACGCCCGGCAATACCACTGAATTTGATGTGCGGTTCATGTGACCAAAGGAGGTCGGGGTGTGAGTGGGGAGTACAGCTGCTCAAAACCCCTCCACACCTCGAAGGCCTACAACCTTTATTCCAAATAGGACCTAACTGTGAGTCATACCTGGTTGGTTGCCCTTTGTGGGTTTGTCGAGGCAGTAAGTCAAAAGGAAGAAAATGTCAATATATACAGCTCTGGTCACCAAACATGGATTTTGCCTAGAAAGATAAAAGAACAGAATATAAACTGATGTTTTTTTCTCCCTGAAGTCTGGCTCACATGAATAAGAAAACGTGTGCTTCTCACCAGGCAGATGATGAGGCACAACCACAGGTGTTCAGCAATTCAAGCGAGCAGAGTCTAAATGCATCTGCTGGAAGCTAGGGCTATACGTGGGCCAGACAAAACCCAATGCCCTGTTTCCAAATCAACAGAAAGCAAGTAAAACCCAGGGAGGGTTCCATCCCAGTTTATTGAAACTAAGGTGTGTTGTGAGTGAGAGAGACAACTTTCCTCTCTTCCATGTAGAAATTCTTTGGGGAATAATCATTCGTCTTTGAAAATAATGAATTTAGCACTTTGGAGGAGAAAAGCTACACCCACACATGAGAAAGTCTACCTGTAGACTCAACACAGACAAGGGTGGAACGTGAATACACGATTAACAGACACTGGGAACAAGATCCTTTTCCCACTAAACAGGATTGTTTTCTTCCAACAAAGGGGTCGCTCTGCTTTTAGGACATGGTAGAAACAGTGAATAGCTCAGATTTGGAGGGCTACGCATGCATGCGCGCACACCCCCCCACACCCGCACACACCCAAGGACTTTCTTTTGAGCATGGTGCTTGAAGGGCCCTGGCTCTGGGCCTTTGTTCCCTCTGATCACAGAAGATGTCACACTCTCTTGTGGCTAACTATCCAGCAAGTGAGGTGAGGGCAAGAGGCCACAGCAGGGTGGTACAGTGACCTTGACACATTCCTCTACCTGGGGCCTGGCCGTGCCTTTTTTTTTGAGACAGGGTCTTGCTGGCCAGTCTGGGCTTGAACTCACTCTGCAATCTGGGCTGGCCTTATAGAAATCATCCTGCCTTAGCCTCCCCAGTGCAGTGCGGGGATTACAGTTGTGTGCTACCATGCCCTGACCTCCTTTTCTAACATATGACCAGGGGTGACACTGAAACCAGCCCAGCACCAGTGTGGCTACTGGATCTTCTGACCCAAATTTCTCATGCCCTGTAAAGGAACAGTTTCACCATTTTTCGTAAGGTCTATCCACACTGCCCATATCCTGGAGCTGCCTCTTGACTGTAAGGAGTCTGTCAAATACCTCAACATGAGGTGGAACTGGCTTGGATAGTGGTCTCTGCTACTGACCTGCCTGGTGGCCCTGCTCAGTGGCTCCCCTTACATATATATCTGCTTGCTTTCTGACACTTCACCTATTAAACCCAGTTGATCTGACAGCTTGGGTCTAGCCTAATTTCATGCCTAAGCTAGCTCGTCTTACAACCTCATCTTCTGCTCAGTCTGTTTCCTGAGGGAAGTCAGTAGTGCAACTCACTAGCACAGCCTTCCCACCACCTTCTCTTCATTTAGAACCCACTTGCTTTATATAAATGGCAACTTAGAAGGTAGTAAGTTCTGAGCGTCACTATTTTCCATTACTGTTTGGAACACCACTTTATTGGGGAGGGGCCTCATTTTGTTAATGGTTATGAACTGCTCTGTTTCATGGGCCTCTCTGTCCCCTTTGGGCAGAGCTCCGATTAAGATATTCTGCAGCTGGAAACAATGCTGTGGTAATATATTTGTACAATAGTTTAGGGTATATGGATGTGTCCCAATTACACGTTCAGCAACAAAACTTCAGTCCACTGTTACATTTTTAACCCTTTGCCAAGAGAATAAATAGGAAACAATAACCCACTGTGTTGAAATTGCAGCTACATTAAAAGTGAGGTTGACCACCATCTTTATCCTTTTAAAAACATTGAATTTCCTTTTTTGGACTTGTATTCAAATCTTCTGTTGTTCAGTTTTTTGCAATGATTGGTAGGTGCTCCTTGTATATAAAAGGGATCTGGCTTTAATCACCCATGTTACAAACTTCTTGAGGTTTAACTTTACAAAAAGCTTTATAATTTATTTTATTTATTTTTTTCTTGTTTCAGAACTTTTGTTTGTTTATTTATTTATTTTTATGGCCGGCTCAGCCTGCCCTGAGGGCAGGGCTGGCGCAGCATGTGGTGCTGGGGATGGAACCACGGTCCCTGCAGCCACCTAAGCTTTCCTAAGCAGGTGCTTTAGACCACTGAGCCATCCTGCCAGGCCCCAAGGTTTATAATTTATAATGTTCAGTTCTACGCAAATACATTAATAATTTTAAATCGTCTGAGTTTCATGTTACATTTACACAGTCTAACTCTTCTCTAAGATTTTCTTTCACAAACATTTTGAAGAGGTATTAGGGACCAAACCCAGGACCTTTTGTATTCTAATATAATCTCCTATATTTTCTTAGCATTTTATAGTTTCACTTTTATGTGGCTTTAAAAAAAAAATGTATTTAGTACAGGGTCTACAGGGTAGCCATAGCTCAGACTGAGTGATTCTCCTGTTTTCAGCCTCCAAGCAGTGGGGTTACAGGTGTGTACCACAATGCCCAGTCTCACGGTGTCTCAGCATGCCTTGAGGGTGGGGCCTGGCAGGGCAACTTTCTTTTTTATTGAGACAGGTCTCACTCTGTAATTCGGGCTGGCCTTAAACCTGCAGCAATCCTCCTGCCTCAGCCTCCCAAGTGCTGCAACAATAGGCATGAAACACCAGGCTCAGCTTCAGTCTTACTTTTTTGAAAAAATGTTCACAACTTTTATGTTTGTAATTTGTTTTGTTCTTTAGTTTTCAATCCTCCCCATAGCTTTCGTCTCAGTGTAGTTTTCTCCAGGTTCTCTATCATAATCTCCTAATGTCACTTCTTCCATCCACCATGGAGAGCCCATACAGTCTATGAAAACTTTTTTAATGACATCATTCTCATCTATGGGACCTCCGCTGTTTAATTGCTAAGACGTGCTTCTGCAACAAAAAATTAAAAAGAAAGAAAGAAAGAAAAGGCCAGGGCATCTCCAGCAGCCAGCTCCAACCTGGTGTGGGAAGGAAGGATACAGGAAATGCTTACTGGCCTCTGAGGACCAGCAAGCTCTGGAGGGTGAACGAGAGAGACTTAGGGGCAGGATACAGAGAAATGAGGAGGACTCATGCAGATGTGATTCCACTTAGGCAGCGTGAGATGGGAAGAATAAAGACAGAAAGTCTGAGGAGGGCACTCTGAGATTGGGCAGCAGATGTGGGAGGGAGTTTGGCCTGACCGGGGACCCAGTTTGCAGATTAGAGAGTATGCTGAGAGGGCAGTACTGAGCAACACAGGCCAGGCTATCAAGCATCAGTCACCTACACAGGGTGCTCCTTGGTACCATCATTACCACCGGCGCTACCAAGTGGCTTCCCAGTCAGGACTTCTAGCCCAGGATGTTTTTCTGTGGAGCTATGCAGAACCAGAAAGCCCTGCTTTTGGGAAATTAGTTTGCCTTTTAAGTTTGACACACATGCTGACTCCAGGAACAGACGATTCGGCCACTAGAGTCCACCTGTGGTGGTGGGGTGACTTGGGCTGCAGACCTGGCACTGTGCTCACATTTATGCCCACCCTGCAGGAATGGCCATATAACAGCCTGGTCTATGGTCACAGAGCTGGGCTTTCTCTGAACTGGCTTCTAAGTCAGGAAAATATTTTTTTTTCTTCCTTTTCTCTTGCTATTAGTTGGTGTTTGTCCTGACTTGGAAACAGTATACTGTGAGTTCAGGGTGAGCCAGAGGTTTGTTCTCAGTCTGTCAAGCCGCTTTGATGATGGGAATAAAATCCCAAGGAACAGCAAGCCAGCTGGACAGGAAACCAAGCCACAGGGTTTTGGTGGGCTTGGGAATTTTTTTTCGATCCCCAAATGGAAAAATCCTGGCATGGGGCATGGCCTAATGAAGATTTATAGTGTTTGAAAAAAAATCAGAAATGGTCAGGGTCTAACAGATGGGCTGAAAAACATCATAACTGCTTCTTTAGAAGGAACAGAAGGAATCAGGTTTGAGGATTAAGTTTATATAAAAAGTAAAATGCAGGTCTTGTTAAGAATCTTGCTTTCTTATCATCTGTGCCTTGACAGATATCCACCCAAGAACCTGATTAATACGTTTTTTGTCTTGGGAAAATCTCTGAACTCCATTAAACCTCCTGCCCTCTCTTCTGGAAGGTGGGAGGAAGCAGAAGGCAGGGCAGAGAGCAGGGCTTCCCAGACAGGCCCACAATGGTCCGAGTGTGCACGGGACAGCAGGAGCTCCTGGGAAGTCTGCGATAAATTATTCACTTCTCCTATCCCTTCCGGAATCCCAGTGGCTGCAGAACTTCTTAACTGAGGCTTATTCATTCAGAAAACATTTAATAAGAAGCCACTGAGTGAGGAATAGTGTCGGGGTTTGGAAATATGAAGATGGAATGATTCAGTGACACACTCACTGCCCTCAAGGAACTTAGCATCCTGAATGGTGTTTTTCAAACTGCAGGTTATGCTCCTTTTAGTCGGTTATGAATTCAACCAGGCAAGAGATGGGAAGGAAGGAAAGGGGTAGGAGAAAGAACAGAAGAAGAAGGAAAATAAAAGCAGAGCAGGCAAAGCAGGAAGGGGAAGCGCTGCTTCATCAGCTCCATTCTTCTACACAGGGTTTCTGTAAGTCCTTGCCCAAAGTGAAATTTTTAGTCAGTTATATTATTTTTAAATAAGATGGAAATAATTTCTGAAATACAATTTTAAGGTTACTGTCTAGGTATGTTTTTTTCTTTTTTAGACAATAAGCCTTCCTATAACATATTGAGTAGTATTGAGAGAATTACACTTGATATCCAAAATGACAGTGCATATGTTCAAAGTTCACATTGCTGAAATTAACTAGTTAATACAGGAGTAAATTTTCTTGAGTAAACAACAAGATCCAGTCTCAAAAATTTAAAAAATAATTGAAGTGGCTGGAGGTGTAGCTCAGTGGTAAAGTACTTGCTCAGCATGTGCGTGATCCTAGGTTTAATCCTCAGAACTGCAAACAAACTGGACAAAAGAACAACACAAAACACCCAAAATTGAAACTGTGCAAGATTTCATAGGGTGATGTTTGTCCACAGAGATCTGTGTGTATCTACTCATATGCACATGTGGGGCTCACAGACACACACATGTATGCTAGGCTTTATATAAAGGCTATTTCTTGATAAGAGAGGCTGACAGCTTGGTAGACGAAAGCCCCTGCTTAGGCAAGCACAGGAACTGGAGTTTGATCCCTGGCATTCTGTGCTGGCCCCACTCCCGGGTGCACTGAGCCTGCCACCAAGACCCAGGGTGGTGGCACAGGCCTGTAATCTCAGGGCGGGGGAGGCTGCAAACAGGAGGATCACTACAAGCCTGAGCTGCATAGTGAGAGACTATGTACCAAATACATCAAAACAAAATGGAACTTGAAAGCCACTAGTTTGTTTGTTTGTTTGTTTACTTCTGAAAGCCACTAGTTGAACAGGAGAACATTCTGCTAATCCTAGTAAATGATGAGGAGCTCCCTGAACAGCAGCTCAACAGTAAGAAGAAAAGGTGGTAGGGAGGTGACATCTCCTTTGTCCAAACATCAGGAAGGGCTTTGGAGCTGGAAGCTGGCCCAGCAGAGGGGCCAGTGGGTTCAAAGACTTGGACGCAGGATAGGTTTAGAGAAGGACAAGCTAAGCAGAGGTTCAAGATCCTTGTGAGCAGGCGCCCCCAGCAGGACAGAACAGGAGCGAACTTTTTTTTTTTTTTTTTTGGTCTTTTTTGAGACAGGGTCTCCCTATGCAGTTCAGGCTGGCCTTGAGCTCACTTTTGTAGCCCAGGCTGGTCTCGAACTTGCACCTAGCCTCCTGCCTCAGCCTCCCGAGTGCTAGGATTACAGGCATGAGCCACCACACCCGGCAGGAGCGAACTTTAACAGCTCCAAGGGTGGAAGGCCCCTGTGGGACTGTCCTACTTTTCAGTCTTGTCAGAGGGCTCAGGGAACCACTCAACACTGGAACGCCTTGGTGGGCTCCGTGGGAGGACAGAGTCTCTCTGGACACAGAAAATTCCAGAACTCACTGCCATCTTCAGAGGCCTGGAAACAGCTGTTCTGATTTTAAGCTGCTGGTGTCTGTTAAGTCAAGAAACTTGATCTAGACATCAACAGGGTCAGCGTCTGGCTCATTTCAGTCCCCAAGGAACTACTTCCCCAGAGCCCTGATTAGCCTCACAGCTTAACTGTATCAGTATAACCCATTTCACAAGCACCGTTAGGATCTCCTTCTTGGGGTGGGAGGTGGAGGGAGGGGGCAAAGTTCTGGCCTTGCAGAGTTTGTAGCTCTGAGGGTCAGGAAGAGGTATGTGCCGAAAAACCAAGTATACATAAAGCAGCCAGAGGGAATGCCTTAGAGGAGGGGTGTGCAGAGAGGAAGGATCTGGGCTGGTGACAGGGAAGAGAAGCGGATCTGGACACCACAGCTGCAGTTCACAGCTGCCTGGCTTGGGATGACCTGGTCCTGAGAGCCAGCAGGGGCGCATCACATCAGCAGCTTTGTGCTGCCAGGCAGCAGCGAGCAGGGCAGTAGCACCCTGGGCCTGAGCATCCACAAAGGCAGGATGGCCTGGGGAAGAGGCAAAGCAGGGCGGGGCGGAGTGGGCTCAGAAGGAGGCCGAGGGCTGGAGGGTGGAGAGCGCAAGGGCAGGCAGCATGCTCGCGCAGGCTGCTAGGATGCCCTCACTTGCTACATGTGTGAGCGCACCGGGTCCTTCACTTAGAACACTACTCAAGCCTGTCCTTTAGGCAACCTTTCCGTACCAACCACCACACTGCCTCCCAGGTCAATGTGAACAGCTGACCCGACCCAAGATATTCTGTTGACCTTCCTCTGGTCTCTGAGGTCCTGGTGACCATATTTGTAGTCTTGGAAGGCCTGATGGCTGCCACGTAGCTGCCCTTGTATTTGGTTATAAAAGGTTATAAATCCTGGCTGTGCTAAGAGCTGGGAGAGCCTTCTTTGCGACAGGCCACATTGAGCCAGGTACATGTGGAAGAGTAAATTAGATTAAAACAAGTCTCCTCTCTTGTTCTGCTTTCCATTTTTAGCATAGCCGCTAGCCAAGAAGCCATCATATGGCACTCCTGGAGAAACAAGAAGGCGTTTGTTTAAACTAAGATGCCAAAGGCTCATGAATTGCAGAATATATATTTTGAACAAGCTATTTCCCTCTACTGTAACAGCGAGAATTCAGATCTGCTGGAGGCCAGCTGACAGCAGCGTACAGGCCTGGCAGGTCCCAGGCCTACAAGTTTACCTGGCCCTGGTGTGGGGAAGTTTGTCAGTGGGGAGAGTGTCAGCAAGCTGCAGCTTTATGAAGGACTTTTTTGGGGCTGGCTTAGGCTGCCTTTCTGGTGGGTTTGGAGATCAAACCGCAGACCCTGGTGCCTGACTGGGATTGTAGGCACAAGCTCTTAAACCACTGAGCAATCCTCAAAGCTCCCCTCCTCCCACCCCTGCACCTTTATGGCATGCACCGACACCTACCCTGCCCTCTTTTTTTTTTTTTTTTTGTGGGACCAGGCTTCGAACTCACGACCTTGCACTTGCCCAGCAGGCACTTGTGCCTCGGAGCTATCTCCCCAGCCCCTACCCTGCCCTCTTTGGTCTAGAGTTTTGCACATGGCCATCCTCAAGGCCCAGGTATGAGCTGCCTGCAGCCACCTATTCAAATTGTTCCATTGAAGGTGAAGTCACTCTTCATGTTCTGGTCTGATGGTAGATCATATTCCAGGGAATTCTCTTTGGGATGCTGCACCCAAAGAGACATGACTTGTGAGTTTGCAGAGAGAACTAAAGGTCCAGGTAATACCCTGCAGGTCATACCCTGCGGGTCATACCTGTGCCCTGCAGAGGACAATGAGCTTCCCCTCAGAATGCAGCTTTTGCTCCTGGGGAATGAGATCCATGACAGCACAGGGCCTTTCCCATTTAATGGGGTCCTATGAGATGCTCCTCAAAGGCCTGCACCCTACAAAAAGCACTGGGGCCCCCTTCTCAGCCTCCCCTGCTTCCCCTGGGAATGCTCTGTTGGAAAGGAAGCCCACAACCTCCACCTAGGGCTTCACCTTCTCCCTCCATGAAACTCACCTGTCCTTTCACAGGATGCTCAGGGAGCGGGAAGCCTCCCACTTCCCCAGCGGCCCTTGAAATTTTCCATCTTTCCATTAGGCATCTTTTTCTGATTAGTGCACTAACACTCAAGCTATGTGTAGAGAATGATTAAAAAGAGACCTTGTGTAGGGCTTGGGATCTGTTCAAAGCCTGGGGAGGCTGTGTTAAAAGGTGTATGTTTTTCATTCCTTTTATGAGAGATGCATGTTTCCCTCCCTCTGTGGCTTGTTTAAAAGTAAAGTTTAATATGCTGCCAGAGAAATTGCTGGTTAGTAACTTAATAAGCTATGTGTTAGGAACTGTGGGAGAAAAGCAGTATCTAAGAAACTTTTATTGTACAGTTTGATGCTTGGGGGATATCAGTGATTATACAGAATGCTAATGGAAGTTCTCTTTCTTTTTAAACCTTACTTTCTAGGTACATAAGGAGGAGAAATAAGTGAGGAGAATGGGAACTTCTGGGTGTTGCAGAAGAAGTCTGGACATAGCAAAGTGAGAATTTTGCCCAGCTCAATCAACAGAACTATGTTAACATGAACCTGGCAAAGTCTAAGCGAGATGCTCAGTCCTGCCAATAATATTAATAGTGATTATAATTAAAAATGGCACTTTACGACATTTTTTTTTGGGTGGGGGGGGGATCTTTTTTTTTTTTTTTTTTTTTGTCTTTATGAGACAGGGTCTCACTATGCAGTTGAGGCTGGCCTTGAGCTCACTTTTGTAGCCCAGGCTGGTCTCAAACTCGCACCAATCCTCCTGCCTCAGCCTCCCAAGTGCTGGGATTACAGGCGTGAGCCACCACGTCTGGCTGGTGGGGGGGGGGATCTTTTTGAGAAAGGGTTTCACTGTCTAGTTTAGGCTGGCCTTGAACTCATAGTCATCTTCCTGCCTCAGCCTCCCAAGTGCTAGGATTTATAGGTATGTGCTACCAGACCTGGCTATAAAAGTTTTATCTTAAAACATTTCTATATAATTTTAGCTTATAAAATTCTTAAGAGGGAAAAATAGGCATTATCATTACTATTTTTGCAAATCAACAAAGTTGTTCATAGAGCTCCAGTGACCCGTGTGAGAGCAGGGTAAGAGCTAAGATAAAAAACAAACCAGAGACAAACAAATCTTATCTGTGCCCCAGACACACGAAGATAAAAAGGAAGACACGGTGCCATTCCAGTGGAACATGCTGGTATATACCCATGCTCCGGTCCTGTGCCTGGCAGCCACTCTAGGGAAATTAAGGCTGCTTTGGTGAGACCAACACAAAGGTGTATTTCCAGCAGGACAGACTGTACTACTAACCCCAGTCATTATGCCAAGTGTGGTGGCTCAGTCCTCTATTGTCAGGATGATGGGATGCTGAGGTAGAATTGTGAGTTTAAGCCTAGCCAGAGCATCTTAGCAAAACCTTGTCTTAACATAAAAATAAAAAAGGGCTGTGGATGTTAATGTGGAGATCTTGGGTATATTCCATATTCATCTAACTCAGATTTTTATAGCCATTATTCACCACGCCCTTTCCACACTTAGCCTTTCACACCATTACTTTATTTTTTTATTTATTTTTATTTTAGAGAAGGGTCTACAGGGTGTTTAGGGTCTGACTACTAGATCAGACTTGTAGTGATCCGCCTGTTTGCAGCCTCCCAAGAGCTGGGATTATAGGTACATGCCACCATGCCCAGTCTCAGTTGCTGTCTCAGTGTACCCTGGGGGTGGGACCAGCACGTTAGGTCTGGGGATCGAACTCCCAGCCTCTGCACACAGAGCTGTCCACTTTGCAGGTAAAAGCTAGGGTCTACAGACAGCACATGTTCCTTGCTGGGGAAGAGGAGGCTAGTCCAGGCCTGCTGGCCTTATGGGTGCGACAGCTCTGCTCCATGTCAGCACGGCACACCTGTTTTCACACTAGAGCTTTCTATTCACCATGTGCCTCTAGAAGGAACCCTCTTGTGGCCATAGGGTCTGTGAGATGGGGCATGCTTCTCTGGCTCCAAAGTCCTGCCACGGAGCCCTTGAACTTGTTTCAGAAAATGCTATTTCCAGAGGCTCACAGGCCAATCCAATCACTGAGAAAGTCCAGCCACTATAGGGAGCTATGGGAAAGGAGAGAGCAAGAGGGCTATAAAAAGCTTTCTGCCAAGCCGACTCCTCAGCCCATGAATGTAGGAGAAGTCCCCATGCCCCAAATCCCTCCTGGAGGCAACCTAAAGCCTGGCCACATGGGACCTTGATACTCAGGCCCAGTTGGCTCCCTAGGACGGCATAAGTGCTCCTGCAGGCCTGCACGTTGCTGGAAAGCCTGTGGTCAGAGTATTGACTTCACCTAAAGGGACTGTGTCCAAAGCATCACTCCCACAAAATACCCATGTGACTTGGGAGAACAGACATTTTTACATATAAGAATTTTAACTTGCTGACCAGCTTAAATGGCAGGCAGCCAGCTGAGAATGGATTTCTGAGAGGGGATCTAGAACCACTGTTTTTTTCTTTGGGGGAGCGACCAGGGTTCAAACTCATGACCTTGTACTTGCCAGGCAGGCATCTGTGCCATGGAGCTATCTCCCCAACCCCTAGAACCACTGTTTTGATGGTAGACGTGTGGGGCCCTTTCAAGAGAGGGCAGGGAATAAGGCTACAGGAGGAGGAAGCTGATCAACAGGTAAACATCAGACTTGCTATTTATTCCTGACTTGAACCACCTTCAAGGCCAGCCACATCGGTCAAATAGGAAGGTTACCTGGCCCTCTGGGTCCCTTCTACAAATTGATTCCAATGAGATCACCTTTTTGAAACAGGGAGCTGGCGTACTTCTCTTAGTCCCTTCTGAAGCTTCCAGTAGGAGGGAAGCCATGCAGGAAGGTCTCCAAGCCCCGTGTCTGTGTGAACTGTATCTACCATCCCTCCCTCTTTAGCATCTTGAATTTCTATATGGACTTCTGTTTGAAGAAAGAATCCTACTGGATTAGGTAATCTCTAAATTCCCAAATTCTCTTTCCCGCTGCAAATTATGTGGTTCCACCATCCTTTAGCAATGTTGGAGAGACAAAACCCCTGTGATCTTAAGTGCACACACATATCTCTATTCCCATTAATGGAAAGTAATGAAGGTGTTGATTTATCCAAGAGAGAACATGTTACATGGACCAGGGAGGCAGCAAGGTTTCCAGGTGACAGCAGTGAGACTGGTGGACCACTAATAGGGAGTTTTTAGTTAACCATCAGGGGAAGAAAGCCTTACATGCTCCTCAGTGTGCAAAGACAGCAGCGCCCCACCAAGCAACATGGGCCCATTGTGCCTTCTGAGCTTTTGAATCAGGGCCAGCATCTTCTGGTGGGCATTTCAGGGCTGCCTGCCACAGTTTCCGGCCCTGACACGGGTGGCTTTCTTCGGAGCTCTCAGCCCACTGCCCACGTTCCAGCACCCACGCTGCCTGCAGTGTGCAGCACACCTTTCTGCCCCCTCACATGCTCCTTCCCACTGTCTTTGGTGTTTCCAAGTCACACCCCTGCTCAAAAGCCCATTTCAAATACCCACCTCCTCCTGAAAGCCTTCTCTAACTACTCTCATCTATACTGTACTCTTGTACTTACACTGTTGGCTAATTGTTTCATATGGATAAGTCTTCTCTTTTCAATTAGACTGGACTGTAAGCACACTCGTATAACCAGCACCCTACTGATGTGGCACTATTATGCCTAAAGTTCTTCTCACAATGCTAGGCAGAGTCCTGGGCTTCCTTCCTTGCCTTGTACTTGGCATGACACCCTCACAACTTAACTAGCAGCAAAGGTTCTCCACCAGTTTCTCCATTGTAAGAAAGTTAACCTTATCTCACAAGTGAATCTCATCTTGCCTTTAAAGACTGCGGCCTCCCAGAAGACTGCCCTGACACTGCCACCCCAAAAGCTGGCGCTTCTCTCTCTTACTGGTTCTAAAAGACTCTTTCAGCCACTCCAGCACTCATTACATTTTTTCTCGTTTAGTTGAATTAGTCCCAGTTTTACTTGCATGGCTTTTGAAAGGGATACCATCATTCATCTTTACATTCTCCCTCATGCCTATTACGTTGCCATGTACCGTTTGTGAGTCTCAAGTGGCTTTAATTAATTCAATGTGAATGGCTCAAGGAGGGTAATGAAGGTGTTGATTTATCCAAAAGATGGAACATGTTACATGCTAATGGGAAAAAACACTGCACTGTATTAGGGCTTTACATAACATGATGAGAATGTGCTGGGGACACTTAAAGCCTGCAGTCTCTTGCGAGCTAAGCAATGACAACATTGCTGGAACATTCCAACAGCAACATCCAACAAGCCAACAGCTACAAGTGGAGTAAGACAGACATTTCTTAGCTTTCTACTGAGCTAATTGCCATTTCCAGGTCAGGGATGCAGATTTCTATATTTAAAGAGTAGAAATTGTCAGTGGTTGGGGCTGCATTCTTGGTGTACAGCTGCATAAAGGGCCTGCTTTTATTTCTTGAGGCAACATGAAGAAGTCTGACCTTGGCCTTCCAGCTTAAAGTCTCCACTTAGCATATCTGATCACTTTTGAAGGCATTCACCCAGATCTAGTTCACAGGAGTCCAGCCTGTCAATAAGAAATGCTTCCTGTATTTCCAAAGTTCGCTTCTCAAACAGCTCCCACCTTCAAAACCTGAGGCTATATTTTCGCAAGGAGTATTTAATGAAGAAAATGTTTTGCACCTTGTTCCACTGGTTTGGGTTGAAATGCGATAACTGAACATTCTTTCTATGTTTTTAAGAAATACAAACAGGGTCTCAGCATGACCTTAAACATTCCTGAGAAGTCTGAAAGGGAAGTGAACAAACATCAGCAAGATTGTGTCTAAAAACACCAACTCTATTTTTCTTCTTTACAAGGCCTGAGGTGACTTTAAATAGGCTGGGCTTTAGGATTAAAGAGGGATCCTAAGGAGAGCTGCCTTCCCCCCCAATAAAGTGTCGGGCTTTAAAGAAAGCAGTGATCAGCTGGGTGTGGTGGCGCATGCCTGCAATCCCAGCACTTGGGAGGCTGAGGCAGGAGGATTGGTGTGAGTTCAAGACCAGCCTGGGCTACAAAAGTGAGCTCAAGGCCAGCCTGAACTGCATAGCGAGACCCTGTCTCAAAAAGACAAAAACAAAAAGAAAAACCCTTTGGGAGCTGGGGAGATAGCTCCAAGGCACAAGTGCCTGCTGGGCGAGTGCAAGGTTGTGAGTTTGAACCCTGGTCCCACAAAAACAAAACAAAAAAAACCCAAACCCCGCCCCCCCCAAAGAAAAGAAAGCAGTGATCATACCCCACCTTCTGAAATTAAAGTGGGGCAGGGGGTATTAGTGGGGAAAACTTTTAGTTGAGAGAGAGAGAGAGAGAGAGAGAGAGAGAGAGACAGAGAGAGACAGAGAGAGACAGAGAGAGACAGAGAGAGAGGGAGAGAGAGAGAGAGAGAGAAAGAAGTTGAGAAAGACAAACCAAAAAACAAGACAAGATATAACCCCCAGCAATGCCTGGAAACTTGCTATGTGACTAGCCATTCCTGTTAAGACTTGTTTCCCTGAAAGTTTCAGCAGGGACCACAGACGATAGACTCAAAATGCCAGATGATCACTTGAATATTTCAACAGTCCTTCTGGACTGGATTAACTTAGGTGCCATGGAAGTGAAATGGCAACGTGCAGCTGCCGGAGTGCTGAGGCCTCTCTGTATTTCAAGTCACTGGGAAAGACTTGCGTGCAGAGATGAGTGGGCCAGTAGGCAGGGATGTGGGAAGGGTGAGGGGACAGTGGGAAACAAACTGAACCTAGGCCTTGGAATTCCTACCTGGGAAGTGTATTCTCTTGTGTGAATAAATCTGGTGGATAGCTCGGCAGTCTGCCTACGTGGCAAGTAGACAGACTTGGCTTCAATGCCCAGTACAGCATGCCATGCTGGCCCCAGAACCCTGGGCACACTGAGCTGGCCACCAAAACCAGGTGTGGTGGCATGCAACTATAATCCCAGCACTGGGAGGGCTGAGACAGGAGGATCACTACAAGCCTGGGCTGCATAGTGAGACCTTGTATCAAATAAATAAATGAATGAATGCTGTCTTCAGCTGTTAAAGCCAAACGAAACCCTAAAGCAGAACTTCAACAGCTGGCCACAGTTCCTTAGGGAACAGCTGGGACTGCTATACCATGTGAGCCCCAGCTTTGTCACTCTAAGCATATTTAAACCCCTAAGAGGCACAATACTCAGCGCAGCAGGAACCTAGAAAGGAAGAGAAAGAGAAAAGAGACGGGAGTGTGGACAAGAGGTGGCAGGGAAGGAAGCAGGAAGCGGTGGTCATGGGAGACGGAGAAACAGACAGGAGCACACCTGGGGCGGAGGAGCACTGCTGAGCACGCTGGCAAGGAGCAGCACGGATTACACTGTCCGTAGGTTTACAAATTCGAATTAACTTGGGGTAGCAACTCCTTAGGCCTGGTACTCATAGTAGGTCTTCAGCAGACATTAGTTCCTGCCACCATTTCTACCCTTAACCAACACTATGTTATTCAGAAGGTTACTGTCAAGATTGCTTTTGTAGTGGTAACCTTGGGAGTGATGCTTGTATTTCGAAAAGCCTGTTTTTCTCACCAGAGTATCAGTTTATTTTTCAAAATGACAAATAGGAGGTCCAGGGACATAGCTCAGGTGAATAAGTGCTTGCCTGGCAAGCTCAAGGTTCTGAGTTCAATCCCTGGTACTGCAAAAAAAAAAAAAAAAAAAAAAAAAAAAAAATGTCCTATATGCCACCACAGCACCACAGCACTGGTCCTATCTCAAGCACAGACAGAGGCCACAGGAATGGCTGCCCTCAGGAGGGAACACACACAGAGAACACCAGTGCCACCAGGCCTTTAATGCAGGTCACCCCAGGCTGCAGACAGCGCTCGGCGATACCCATGACCCTCTCTCACCGCCCTAAGCTCCGGAGAGAGAGGGCACGAGGGTGGGGGGATTTCTGCCTGGGGGTAGTTCACACCAGCCAGATCTGGGCCCTTCCTCTTTGAAGTGTCACAATGTCCAGGAGCTGCAGTAGGCTGTCACCTGGAAGCTGTCTCAAGCTCTGTCTGAGACCTAGTGAGCCTGCACCATGATAAACTGCCCAGGGGACTCATGTGTGCAGCCTCTCTCAGAAGCACCGTGCTAGACAATGCTTACGTTATGGCCATTCAAAGCCCATAGACTCTGGACAGGTGGAGGCAGCATGGCCAGGAGAAAGATCTCGACAGAGTGCTGGGACCTTGAGACCTCAACACGTGTTCATTAGTAGCTGTCAGGGGGTTATTAGTTCTGGTCAGCTGAGTGAAAAAAATGGACAAATCCTTGACCTCTGCAGGCTGCCGTTTTCCATTTGTACAGGACAGGGAATGAATGATATCCGGTAGTTTTCTATGGATGTAAAATTCCAGGCATAGGAGTCCACTTGGAGAAGACTGTTTTGTTGTCACTGTAGACTTCTGTTTTTTCCAGTTCTAAGGTTTGAACCCATTAAGTAATAGTTTTAATAAAAATTAAGAAAAAACAAACAAACAGCTATTCAATGAGAAGAAAGATCTGTACTAATAGTATTTAGAAAAGACATCATGTCTGCATCTTATACTCTGAACAACTACTATGAAAACAATATACAATGTATTAATTATTATAACTGTCCTACTAACCTGTTTCGAAACTATCTTTGTTATTTCTTTCTCATTAAAATTAAAAAAATAAAGTTATAGTTTTGATGTAGCTTGGAAGAAGGCAGGGCTCAAGAAGTTGTTGAATGAAATGATATAGGGATGTCTGTTTTAGTTAAGCCTCACTTCATAACACACAAAAAGTGGCACAAACATCTTGGACAGCCAACTACATCAGACTATCAGGTTTAAATGACATTTTTGAGGACATCATACACAAAATATCTAAATCAGAAAGTCTGGCAGGTCTGGCATCGACAGAACTTAAATTCTCTCCAGATGATTCTGACTTGCAGCTATGAGCATTAAGAACTTCTGGCTGGAGTAAAAACTTACCATAGGGCAAACTGGAGCTTGATAAATACCAGCACCCTAAGAACCAGGAGCCCAATTTCCATGGTTGCCCAGCAGGGATTCTAACAGCAAAAGTGGCTGCAGGGCAGAGGTGAGGTAGAGAGTAGCAGGCTCCTTTGTGGGAGGATGGCCAGGATTTGATTCAGTTCCGGTGACCAGGGAGGAACTCATGTATGCCAGTTACTGAGATGAGGTGTAGGAAGTTAAAGTTGAAAACTTATTTGTTAACTTATGCCAAGTAGAAATGCTAATTGGGTATTTTATATACAGGGTTTATCTCCACAGAAAAGTTGGGTTTTCCTGCACTAAAGGAGTGCTGGGAAAAGTTCAACAAAATAATTTATACCAGTCTCTTCATATGGAGCTTGGCAGAGAGCAGCTGCTTGAAAAGTTAAAGTTGGCTTAGGTAATTAAAAAATATCTCAGTTAAAATTTTGGTGGAGGTCTCTGATGCAATGTTGTGGAAAGAGAACTGAAATTTCCCTTCTGGAAAACAGTGATATGATGATCTTTAAGCATTTTGGTTCTACCAACAATTTATTCAATGTACAGAACTCAAACCTAACACATGTGCACACACACACACACACCATGCAAAAAGATGTTCCCTGGAACATTAGTTACCAGGCCAAAAAGTGAGAATCAGGCTGAATGGCCAGCCAGGAAGTAATGATAAGGATTTTTTTGGGGGGGCTGGCTCAGGCTGCCTTTCTTGTGGGTCTGGGGATTGAACCACCAACCCTGGTGCCTGACTGGGATTGCAGGCACAAGTGCTTAAACCTCTGAGCTATCCTGAAAGCCCCCAGGAAGCAATGATTAATGCCCAGCTGTTCAGGTGGTAAAGCGTGCTAACTTCAAGGTTCCCAAAGGACGTGATCAGGAGAAGAGAGCCCTGGGGCCTTATTACTGAGTGACTCACTGCATGTTTCTTACCTTTCAAGGCCCAGTCCAGGTTTCCCCTTCAATTTTACCACATGCTTGGCAAAGCCTAAATTTACCACATTGCAGTAAACTGTGCCTACAGCAAAAAGTCAGTCACCCTCTGCTTCCTTGTCTCCAATCTTGCCCTCTTGTCCCTAAGCCACCATCACTGGAGAATGCAAGCTGTTTATATGATTGTGGGGAGCAGCTTAGGAGCCATCTGGCCACAGACAGAGCCAGCATTTGGCAGGTCTTGGGGGGAAATGCTTGGGGAGGGAGAAAAAAAAAGCAAAAATAAAAAAAAAGGTGGGGGCTTTCGGGTTAGCTCGGTGGCTTAAGCACTTGTGTGGGGCAATCCCAATCAGACACAGGGGACAGTGGTTCAATCCCCAGACCGACCCTTAAGGCAGCCTGAGCGGGGGGAAAAAAATTCCTTCTCAATCTTCTGGGCCGGGGAGATAGCTCAGTGGCTTAAGTGCCTGCCTGGCAAGCACAAGGTCCTGAGTTCAATTCCCAGGACTGGAAAAACAACAACAACAACAAAATCCCTCACAATTCATTTTACCCAACCAAAAACCAATCTGGCCCAGTGTAAGCTGCAAGTGTCTCTCTGTAGATGCAGTTTTGCGCTGCACCAGAAGTATACCCGACAGAGAAGGGTTGTTTGGTGACCATCATTGGCTCCTGCAGAGTCCTGTGGTCAGCTTGGTCATGCACTCGCTGTTCCACAGCAAGTGCAGGATGCAGAACAGTCCCTCTAGAGGCTGCACCTCGAGTCGGCTGCAGGAATACATCAATGGCGTCTTTGTCTTCAATCTTCAGCTGTGCTGGAGTGTCTGTCACCCATCAAACCTGAGTCGGACCCGTCTCCCTGGCAAGCCCTGCCTCTCGAAGTAGTAGGCCTTCAGCAGCAAGCTTAGTGGGGCATGCCTCTTGATCTTGAACTGCACCACTGAGCCACCCTGCCCCGCCACCCTGACACTGTCACTGTTCTTTGGACTTCTCCTTGAACATGGATGCCCGGCAACAGCGGCGGCTAGCAATGGGTGGCCAAAGTGCAGTGTGAAGTGGGCATCCAGCTCTTGGCCGGGTGTGGTCCTGCCACAACTCAGTATACTGACTTTAATTCACTGAAGAACACAGGTAAACCTAGGTCAAGTGGAATTTCCAGTTTTAGCTTTGTAAGGGATCTCCATAATGACTACACATGTTTATCTTTTCACCAATAGTATAAACAGGTTTCTTTTTGCCCAAAATCCTTACCAGCATTGTATTTTTAAAATTTTGGGTATTAATCTTTGGTCAGAGGAAGAGCTGGCAAAGACTTTCTCCATTCTGAAGCTGTCTCTATGCTTTGTTGGCTGTTTCCTCTGTGATGTAGAAACTTAATTTGATGCAGTCCATTTGTCCATTCTTGTTATTATATCCCGAGCTACTGGTGTCTACTCAGGAGGTTGGTGTTTGTGCCTATGCCTTAAAATGTTTCTTATGTTTTCTTCAATGGTTTCAAAATTTAAGATCTTGTATTGAAGTTTTGATCAATTTTGAATTGAATTTTTGTACAAGGTTGAGAGACATGGATCTAGTCTTCTATATTAGGTACATATCATATTCTGCTCATTCACTCATCAGTGAACACCTAAGTCAGTTCCATATTCTATTTTATTTTTTGTCTTTTTGAGACAGGGTCTTATTATGCAGTCCAGGCTGGCCTTGAGCTTGCACTGATCCTCCTGCCTCAGTCTCCCAAGTGCTGGGATTACAGGTGTGCGCCACCATGCCCGGCTAGTTCCATATATTTCAGTTACTGTAATAACACAGCTATGAGTGTGTCTGTACAGGTATCTATGTCTCTGCTTTCATGTGTGGTGTATGTTTCCAGAATTGAAGCTACATGGAGTAATTGTATTTTCAACATTTTTAGGAAATGTTACATAGCATTTCCATAAATGCATCATAAAGAGTTTTGATAAAAAAACACAAATGCTTTCATGACACCATCAAATCAAAGGAAGTCTATCTTTAGGTAGGCAAAATAAATAAATAAATAAATAAACAAATAAATGAAGAAGAAGAAAAACGGTGAAGTAATTAAATAAAAGTGTTAACCAATACAATAGTTTCCACTGGCTTGTAGTGGAAGTACACTTTTGTCTTCTCTTTTCGCAGTTTTGTGCTTGACAGTCTCTATGATAAAGTACACACTATGCTGACAAGAACAGATGAAAATGGCTTTGCCGCAGATAGCTATCACATCATCTGCTACACTTCATCTGAACAGCCATTCAGTTCACTCTGTTTACTAACAGGGACACCCAGCACACACATAATGTCTGTACCTCCTCCTCCCTTTTGTAACCAAAGGAGATACTAGACAACCTAACAAATTTCTGAAACGTTTCAAGCCCAGTGTAATAGTAATTTTCTTCTCTTATTTGATATGATCGAACTTTTAAAGTCTTTTCTAGTCAGCCAGGGCAATGATCCAGCTGGGACAGCTGAACTGGAGCGTGCAAACAGCAAGGCTGGCAGACACAGCCATCACTGGGGACCAGGTGAGTCCCCTTAGCAGTGTGCCCAGCCAATCACAGCTGGCTAACAGCTACCTCTGTCCTCCCTGGTTTCTGGCCTGGCACAGCATGCTTTCCTCCAAACTCATTCCAGGCTCTGAATGCATCCTCACTAGTACTTGTTTTTTTTTTTTTTTTTTAAATTTTATTTATTTGTTTATTTTTCTTGTTTCGGAACCTTTGCTTGTTTATTCACTCATTTTTATGGCCGGCTCAGCCCGCCCTGAGGGCAGGGCTGGCGCAGCATGTGGTGCCGGGGATAGAACCGCGGTCCCTGAAGCTGCCCAAGGTTTCCCAAGCAGGCGCTTTAGACCACTGAGCCATCCCGCCAGGCCCCCCTCACTAGTACTTGTAAAAGTGTATTATAGAGCAAAAGGAAACCTAGTGTTAGGAGCCATCTACAGACCACTCCCCAGGCGGATAGCTCACACCTGGGGACAGAGAGGTGGCAAAGAAGGCACCTTCCACCTGCAGAGGAGTAGACACCCAGTGAAGTGTGGTGATTCATGCCTTTATTTTGTAGGGCTGGAAAATTAAGGACAAAAATCAGAGAGGCGAGATGATATGATGATGATGGTGGTGAAGAAAAGCCTATTACAGAACAGAAAGAGGGCCTACAGGAATAGATTACAAAGGCTTGGAGGCCTTTTTAGGCTAAAGTGACATCTGACTGCAGCTTTGTCAGCCCTCTTCAGGCGCAGTACAAAACAAAGGCCCATCAAAGACTGGCCTGTCACTCCACCTTCTCTGTCCCAGACAACAAATAGGGATGGACTCAAGAAACCAGTAGGTAATGGTGTTCTATAAATGGTGAGAAACTCATTCCTTACAACACTGTGAGAACCATGAAGTCAGGAATGTTGGGGCAGTCCTATCTAGAGGCTGAGTTTCCACAGAGGATTTGGAGAGAACCCTGACTGCCCAATCCCTAGAAATAATAGCTAGGAGGCCCAGACTTATTAACTGCAAGTGACAGAGAGTATAAGTGTGATCCCAAGTACCTATTCTGGCAAATGTGACATAGAGAGTCTAAAGAGGCATGCAAAATACAAATGGTATAGGCTTCCAGAAATACTTCATGATTAAGCAACTCCTACTCTAAATAAAAAGGAGGAAAATAAAAATTACATTAATGACAAATGGCCATGCACATGTGTTCTCAGACACTTGAGGATTCTCTCCTTAGAATTCCTGTCCAGAATTATTAGTGCTGAGGCTGTTGTGGTGATACAGCCCCCACTCGGGGAGGTATCTGTCACCAGTGACCCTACCCAAAGGTCACTGAGGCCTCTGCCTATTTCCTCAGCCTCATTCTCTGCCACAGGAGACCTCTTTGAGCTGCTGAGCTTCCGCCTATGCTCATGGCTACACCTGCAATTCTCTTCTCCAGGCCATTTGTAAAAATTCTACTTGCTTGTTCTTGTAGCACATATATCTGTTACTATACTTAACCAGTGAATGAAAACTAACTACTTACACATCTTTCTCACTCCCCGAAGCTCTCGACGCCAAGACGGTTTGTTCCCTCTCTTTGCATCCCCATCTCTCCTAACACAAAAGCTGGCACAGAGCCCGTGCTCAGCAAAACTTTGTGGAATAAAAACGGTCTGTGAGTTTCACACTGCCCATGAGCTAACTCGCCACATAACTGGGGAAGCCCAACAGAACTAAAAAGAAACATACTGTGGGTCGGGGGAAGGACAGAAAGACAGACTACTGCCTCACGCTACTGACATACTGACTTATCAGACACATATACTATGGCCTGGAAGGCAGTAAGGTCACTCCAAGTCCCACCTTGCTGGAACTTAGAGAGGATGTACAGAAGGCACACTTGTAGGGACACTGTCCTATTGAAGTCAGAGTGCTCTAACATGACATATCAAATACAAGGTTACCAAGAATATACCCTGTAGATTTTTACATGAGAAATTCTATTTACTTGACTTTTCACACTGGAAATTTTCTAGGTTTCAGAATAAACTAAAACTGGCAAAGATGACAAACATACATGCATCCACCTTTTTTTTTTTTTTTTGTTTGTCTTTTTGAGACAGGGTCTCGCTATGCAGTTCAGGCAGGCCTTGAGCGCACTTTTGTAGTCCAGGCTGGTCTCGAACTCACACCAATCCTCCTGCCTCAGCCTCCCGAGTGCTGGTATTACAGGCGTGAGCCACCACGCCCAGCTCATCCACCTTCTTTACCCTACTTACACAAGCTTCTGTACTGCCCACTCACACATGCTGACTTCCACCACCTCTTCCTGCCCACCCTCTCCACCCCTCAATGCCCACTGACACCAAGCTCTAGCCTCTGAGACAGTTTATACACACGAACAAGCCAATTACTGCTGCTCATTATTTTCATGTTTAATGCAGGGATGGGCACACGGAGGCTATTAAAAATCCCAACAGACTGGTAGATAGATAAAAAGTCTTTTTACATGTTTTCTAGTAATGCAGGAGGTTTAAAAATTGTCAAGACAGTATTTTTTTTCCTTTACCACAACCTACAATTCTAAAAGCATAAATAAGCCGGGCATGGTGGTGCATGCCTATAATCCCAGTACTTGGGAGGCTGAGGCAGGATGATCAGTATGAGTTCAAGACCAGCCTGGGCTACAAAAGTGAGCTCAAGGCCAGCCTGAACTGCATAGCGAGACCTTGTCTCAAAAAGGCAAAAAAAAAAAAAAAAAAAAAAAAAAAAAAAAAAAAAAAAAAGCATAAATATTCCAATGAGTTTAGAAAACTCAGGCCAATAACTCTTTAAACCTTCCTGTAAGTAGAAGAGACAATTCTCTTTTTTAAAAATTTTATTTATTTATTTATTTATTTATTTATTTATTTATTTATTTATTTTCTTGTTTCAGAACCTTTGCTTGTTTATTCATTCATTTTTATGGCCGGCTCAGCCCGCCCCAAGGGCAGGGCTGGCGCAGCATGTGGTGCCGGGGATCGAACCGTGGTCCCTGAAGCTACCTAAGCTTTCCCAAACAGGGGCTTTAGACCACTGAGCCATCCCGCTGGGCCCCAAGAAGATAAGATATGATTTGATTTGATTGATTGATTTTATTTTTTTTCTTGTTTCACAACTTTTGTTTATTCACTCATTTTTATGGCCGGCTCAGCCTGCCCTGAGGGCAAGGCTGGCGCAGCATGTGGTGCCGGAGATCCAACCGCAGTCCCTGAAGCTGCCCAAGCTCTCCCAAGCAGGCGCTTTAGACCACTGAGCCATCCCACCGGGCCCCCCACAATTCTCAAATGTAGTGCTAGTCCTAACTAATAATTCTCTGCTCACGTGGAGTTGTAACGTACCTTGTGGCCAGCCAGACCTTGGCTTTGGTACACACAGTGATGTCAGTCAGCTCCTGCTCAAAGTCTGAGTCCATCCTGTGTTTGGAGTCTGCGTAGGCTTGTAGCAAATGAGACACCTAAACCGGAAAAGAGAAAAAGCAATATCCTGCTGTAAAAATGTACTTTTCCTAAATGCTTAGTTTCTCATTTTTAGGTTTCCTCAAAATACTTTCTTCAGAGAAAACAGACACCTGCAGGGTGTGGCCCTGGTGTGTGCAGAGAAGCACACTGCAGGGTGAGAGCCCTCCAGCCTGGCCCCCGTGTGGGCTGAGGCACACATACATCCCAAAGCCCGGGCACTGCTCTGCAATCAGTCGCTGGTGCAGGAGCTTATTCATTAGAAACAACCTATGCATGGGTTTATTTATGTTAGCGGTCTCAGAGGAAAATAAGGCATGCCCTTTCCATCTCTGCAGCGTTCGGATGGAACCCTGGGTCTCATGCATGCTAGGCAAGTACTCTATCTCTGATGCATGCTCCCAACTCTAAGGTAAACCTGTTAGAGTCGAAGTCTTTCTATAGGAAAAATACACTTCCTCAGAGTCCAGTTTAGTTTATACACCTGGGTTCATCAGAACAGTGTTGGCTAAAGAAGCAGGCATACCAAGGTCTGCCTCTTCAGCGAATGGGCAGGGATGCAGACCTTCCTGTGGAGGTCAGTGTGGGGGTGGCAGTGCAGGTGTGCCACTCTCACTCTTCTTTTTTTCCATCTGTGTAAGGGGTACAGAGTCTCACTACACAGCTTGGACTTGTGATGATCTTCCTGCTTCAGCCTCCCCAGTATTGGGATTATAGGTGTGTACTACCTTACTAGGACTCAGTGGCAGCCTCAGCATGCCCTGGGGGTGGGATTGGCGCAGCATACAGGACTGGCGATTGAACTCTGGTCCCTGTGCTTACCAAAGCAGGCACATAATCTGCTGAGCTATCTCGCCGGCCTTCACACCTTCACTCTTATGCAGTGTTCTGTACCAGAATTAGTAAGACAAACTTTGTGGTCTCCCTAGCAGCCTGTACTTAGAGTGATGGCCACAGTCCCAGCAGACCAGGTGACACAGGCCATGTGTAAGTGTGCTCAGCAATGACATCTGCAAAGCCTCTGTGACGAGGAGAAGTTTGCAGCAGAGAATGAAAAGGAATAAATGGTAGCTGAGATTCTCTGACCTGCACTGGTGCCAAGAAGAAAGATGCATGTGAGAGAAGCCCCTGAGTTTTGGGGTCCCTCATCCATATCAAGGGGGGAAGGTGGGTGGGGGGAAAGCAAGGACAGATACATGCAGCAGGACCTTCAACATCTAACTCAGTATTTGTTTTGTTCTTTGCTATTGCATCTTTCAGTGGAGCAGCAGCTGACTCTGAGTGAGCACAGTCAGGCTTCTCGTCATTTTCTCACCTGCCAGAGAAGGACCGGACTCACAGTAGAGATGCACTTCACAGTTAAAGGGAGCACTAAGAAAAAGCAAGAGACCAAGATAAAGTAGTCAAGGGGTGTCAGACCCGACATGGCTTTCCTGGGTCACACATCTGCAGCCACCACCAGCAGTATGTGCTGAGCACCTTCTGTTTAAAGAGTCAAAGTGAATCTTGGTTATTTTGCTATACGTAATTATTATTATTTTTTCTTAAACATAACTGTACCAGAGAATGCACATAAGTCCCAATATGGTGGCCAAAAATGCTTTCTCTTAGAAAGGATCTATTACTGCAGCAGCAATGGATCAGATGTCACTCCTTCCCCTCACTCACTCAGGGACCCAAACCGCCCACACGGAGTCTAGAGAACTGGGTCTGGCTGGAGCTGCTGTTCTTATGTGGTGACTGCCAGAGGGAAAAATGCCTCCCTCAGCTCAGCCCCCACCGTCCTGAGAAAGCTGGCAGAGTCACTGAGGCTTGCTTTCTTTTCTCCACAGCTGGACCAAACCAACTAGTGGAGCTTTTCATGTTGTCACAGGATCATAATTAATCAGCAGACACAGGCAAAACACATGACTCCGGAATTTACTTGTGAAGAAAGCCGTGAGACTTTCAAAGTTTTCTCATTTACAAGTGATCACTTCAAAAATAGCTCCTGATGGATGTTTAAACTTAGTCCTATATTTGCTCACCTTGCTTGGCAAAAACAAGACTGTTTTTGAAACGCTTGGTAGCTCTAGTTTATGAAAACTGGCTAACAGGTCCATCAGTTCTGTCACCTTGGGCACAGACTAGACAATTGTGATCCTGGTTATTTACCAGGGACAAATGGAAAGTGATCTGTTTACACAGGACAACTGGAGGGACAGAGGTGCACTCAGAAGAATCTGGTAGAAATACGCAAGTAGAAGAGAGAAACATACATGAAGAACAGATCAGGGAAGTCAAGAGAAAAAATGGTGCAGGAGAAGAGAGGGAAGAGAGAAGCCAGAGGAAGAAGAGAAAAAAATGTTAGTAACTGTATGAAACAGGTTAGTGTTTCACAAATATTTTTCTTTTAGAAAAATTAAAGAAAATATTTGAATACACAACCATGTTCATATGACATTTAGAGTTAACACTCTAACGGCTTAAGAAAAACGAGGCCATCCTTTGGTGTGAGGTCCAGGCCTGAGGCCAGACTTCTGGAACTAGGATCTGTGGTCAGGCCTCGTGTTCCCAGCAGCTCTGGGGAGCACCAGTTGTCCAGCGGCTCTAACGGCTGCCAGAGGCAGGGCAAGGCCTTTCTTTCCTCCACTCTTAAGTTCTGAGGCACAGATTCTGGGCAAGGAGCAGGGATAGCAAGGGCCTAGTATAATTTATAAGCAGCCTTTCATATAGAGCTGATCCAACCAAGCACGGAGACCCCCAAAGCTGCCAGGTCCTAGGGCCGTGGTAGCGAGGGAATGGCAGGCAGAGCCCACTCTGCCCGGTTTGAGTCAAGGTCTGACAAATTATCGGCATGTATACTACAGGAGAGATCACATCAGTGTGCAGACGCACACCTAATGCAAACCTTTACCTTTCAAGAAAAAGCTGTGTGCACTACTGAAAGCTGTGTTATTTTGTTTTTTCTTTTAAGACAAAAGATCTCAATGCATGAGCTGTATTTTCTAAACCAAAACCTCAGTATTCAGGTTTATTTGCAGTGTTGGCACTCTGATAAATAAGGGGGTTTGGGGTTGTGGTTTTGATATTTGGTTTCTAAAAGGTTCATCATCACTGCCTTTGGAGAAGGTAACTGAACACCCATGAGAATGCTGAGAGGTGTTCCAATTTGTGACAGGATTCAAAGATCTAGTCAGCAAATATCTACTTAGCAACTATTATTACCAGGCACTGTCTGGGGCTTTATGGCAGAGACCAAACAGTCCCTGCTTTTCTGCAGCCTATAACCTAGTCATGGGTAATGTACAGACTCTCTGGTGCTGCCTGATGGAGATTTATAATCTATATAGCTTTGGGTGCCAGAAATTGAACACTGGGCCTTGCCCTTGCCAGGAAGGTGCTGTACCGCTGAGCTATCTCCCTGGTCCCAGCATGCATAGCTGCCTTGCCAGCACTTTCATTTTTATGCTTGATTTCATGTTCCAATGGTCTGGTGTATAGTAAGAACTCAACAAACACTTCCCACATGAACCGATGCTGATATCTGGTGACTCATCTGGTGACTCTGTACTAACTCCTTCAAGACACAGCCCCTTGGGGGCAGTGACCTGCTGCAGGTACCAGCTGCTGTGTCTGGAGTGGTAGTACAGAGCAATAAAATGTGTGCTCCTAACTCTAGTGGACTTGGGCAGCTGGGGGAGACAGCAAGGCTAGCTAATGAGCAGAATCCAGCCACATAGCAGAGGCAGAGAGGCACAGGCTTTGGAGCTGGGCAGACGCAGATGTGAGCCAATCACTGGCTGTGAGCCTTGGAACAACTGACTTACTTTGCAAATGGAGCATTCAGTGGCCTGCTCCATACCTGAAGGACATACATTCCAAGAGCCCCGGTGGATGCTTGAGATCCCAGACATACCGAACCCCACATTTCATGTACTTTTTACTATATACACCCATCTATGACAAAGTTTAAATTATAAGTTACTCACAATAAGAGCTTAAGGACAATTACTAAAAGTAGAAAATGATACACTCTAATAAAAGTTATTTAAAACTTACAAATTATTGATTGTTTGAATTTGCCACTTAGCATTTTTGAGCTGCAGCTGGTTGTAGCTATCTAAAATTACAGAAAGAGAAATTGTGGATGTGGGGACTACTGTAATAATATCTACCTTCTGTGACTGTACAGAGATTCAGGAGAATATAAATACTACTTTGCAATGGGCTAGGAACCTGATTTAAAGGCCGGTTCTCTTCCATGCTCTCTGTTCCTTCCCTTCTAGTTCCATTCTAAAAATAAACAGAGAAGGCTTTGCAGAATGATTGACATTCATTTCTATTTGGCCTTGAAAAACATCTTGCCAAGATCAAGGAAAGAGTATGCAGGCAAGGAAAACCAAAACTGAAAAATATTTTAAAGGATATTTAAAGACTATACTTATATGACCAACAAAAAGTAAAACAATATAAACTGTGAACTTCAGCTAACAATGATGTTGATACTGGCTTGGGAACCACAGCAAAGCACTCCACTGGTGATGATATTAATAGTAGGAGAAAACCAGAGGACAGGGCAGAGAGGAGAGGAACACGGGAACTGCCTGTGCCAACAATACATATTTTCTGTAACTATAAAATTGTTCTTGAAAATTAAGATTGTTCGTTTTTTTTTTTTAATTTAATTTTTTTTCTTGTTTCAGAACTTTTTGTTTGTTTATTTATTTATTTATTTATTTATTTATTTTTATGGCTGGCTCAGCCTGCCCTGAGGGCAGGGCTGGTGCAACATGTGGTGCCGGGGATCGAACTGTGGTCCCTGCAGCCACCTAAGCTTTCCTGAGCAGGTGCTTTAGACCACTGAGCCATCCTGCCGGGCCCTAAGATTGTTCTACTAATTAATTAAAAAATGTTGGTATTGCTTGGGGCAGCTAGTAGCTCTGTATGAGAGAAACATGTGTGGCATGGTGGGGTCAGACTGCAAAAGCTCTGGATGGTAGCCTGAAGGTGCTCCTGCTCTGCTCATAGCAGAAACCTGGCAGGTTGGTGATCTGGAGAGAAAGGCCAGGGCAGGGTTATGGCTGCTACAGAAAGCAGGAGGCCCAGGACCGCAGCGGGAGTCTAGACAAGAGGTGGGAGGCCTAGAATCAGAGGCTCAAGGCCCATGGCCTGTTTTCTCAGCTCATGTAGCAGTTTCAAGCAATCATTTATGAATTGAGAGGTATCACTTCAAAGTCATTGCAATTTCCACTACTTTCGAAAGGTAAGAAGACTCAGCTACTGTGGGCTTAATGTCCTGCAGGGTAATGGTCACTGGACTCCCCTGAGAGCACAGTGTATGCTCACGCACCACTGAGCCCTCTCCTTCCTGTGACTCTGGGCCACCAGGCCAGAGTGCCCAAGCCGCTTACCATGACTCCATATGTTCATGTACTCTCTCTTTTAAGTTTTGGAAAATTAAGAGGAAAATGAAATGTTTACTAAGCCCAAATCTCTACCATAAGTTTCAAAGCAAATGATGCACAGGAAGGTCTGTGAGTTTACACTGATCTCCTTGGTTCCCAGGCCTGGCCCACTGACTCCTGACTTTGTGGTGTCTTCACCCTAACCCATCTGAACTCCAGGAGCGGTAGAACAGAGGAAAGGGCGCCTTGGACAGATGATGGGACACGTGGGCAGAGGCAGGGCCTGGGGACTGCCGTAGACATGGAGCTAGGTGTCAGCAGAGAGACTGTGTGTGTGGTGTTGAGGATGGAAGCCAGGTCCCTGCCTGTAGTAGGCAAGCACTCTACCACTGGTCATACCCACAGCCCCAGGAAAGAGACTCCTAACTTGGGCAGCAAGTGAAGGCGGGGGAGGGAGCGCATCGTGCAAGACCGGATCATAAGAGAATAAGTGGCAGGTGTGAGAATGGGGCAAAGGGACTGGGTGAGTTTGACCGGGAACATTTATGCTCTAGCTGCTCTTGTTAGGGTAATTTATCACACAAAGCAGGAATTCTTTTATGATGAAAGGGAGCTCTATTAATAATCACACTGGGACACAGAACAGACAGCTACCCCTTGCTATAGCTGGCCCCTTGAAGAAGGGTCAGAGGTGGATTAGGAGGTGTCAGCACAAGAAAACAGAAGAAAGCTTTGTCGCTTCCAGATAGTTCTTCTCAGTCAGAAAGAGACCGCAAACACACACACAAACTGGCCAGGGGCAAAGCGCCAGCCTCTCCATGACTGTCATGGGCGTGGGACAGTCAGCTTTGCCCTGGAGAGAGGGTGCCCAAAAAAGCTGAAAGGAGCAGAGCATGTGCTACAGATAGGGCCAGGGAGTGCCTGGCTGGATTCCCGGCCCTTAAAACACCAGCATGCTGCAATGGCACTCCAAGCAGTTCTCTGCTCCCAACCAACCTCATTCTAAGCTCGGGCCCAGGGGAGCCCCATGCATCTGGGCAAAGCATGAGGTCTATTCGGACATCATGGAATCTTAAAAGCAAGTCGACAGAACAAATGCACTACTCTTTTTGGGCCTAAAAAGAGTCATGAGGCAGCTCCTTGAAAAAATTCACACTGCACTAGTAAAATATGTCTAGTTTATGATGCTGGACTAAAATAGTGACTTGTGTTAGACAAGATCAAGATGATATATGGTTGTTTGGGAATGCAGCGCTGAGATGAGTTTTCCTCTTCACTAAGCATGGCTTCCAAGCAATTTTTTACCTTATTAAATCAACAGCAGCTGAACTCCAGAAACCAGCAGGATCCAGCAATAACAGGACAAGGTTAGGTAGGCCATGAAAAAGGCCAATTCGAGTAAGACAAGAGATGTCACTTCAAAGGTCAGATATAAAGTAGGTGAATGTATTGGAACCATTAACAATCCCAAACTCTGACAATCAACAAATTGATCCACTTTTGTAATTATGCATTTTTCCCCCACCTTCCACCCATGTAATTATATTTTCTTAAAAACAAATCTGATCTATTTCCTTTTGCAGCATGCAGACTGGGTGAACACTTCTAACCCTGTCCCATTCAGCCAAGTCTAAAATTTCTGTATCTTCCTTTGGCCTTGTCTTCTCCCCACATTGCTCCAACCCCCAGCTAAGTCAGGGCTGCATTTTTCCAAGCTCAGTGTTTACACAGGATTTTATTTCGGCTGGTAAAACATCTGTATTTTTTCAGGGACTTAAATAAATGATCTATGCCGGGAATGTACAGTATAGGGTGATGTCAGGCCCCCTTTATTTCTTGACTCACTGAGCAGAACAGGCAAACATTGTTTCAGCCTGTAGTTGGGAATGTGAATATTTATCCTGTCGACTTAATTCATACAAACAGAACTAAAGGCAGGCAAGCAGGCAGGCAGGCAGGCAAAAGTGTTTTATGGCTTTAAGTCAAACTGGGAAGCAGGGAGGAAGGTGCGGGGGGGTGGCTGAGGGAGGAATCTATAAACTTTCTAATTCACAGAAACATGCCCAATCAGGTAACTGCTGGAAACGGATCCAGCAAAAATGATGAGAAGGCAGATTGTGTTTGTACGTACGTGTGACAGAATGGAAAAGCAAGAGGAAAGTCCTCTAACTTACATGTCATTTCTCATCATTACAACATAGGTTCAGAATTGTTTTCTACTTCGGGCATATTAAACAGGAACCCCACATAGACTGTAGTTTCTCAGCACCACCCCCTTTGCTGCTGATTTTCGAATGCTGGGCACATGTACCGACCTATGTCATCTGCACAGAGCTCAAAGTCCTGCTTCCTGTCACCAGCCCAACTGTTTCCAATCTTGGAGGGTCAAAGTGGGTTGGGTGGGACCTTAAGAACCTTGGGCTGCTCAGTCCAGTCAGTCTCTAGCAGGGCTTCGGGGGCTTGTGGCCAGTAACTAGACCTATGCAAGAGGACAGGCCAGGAAGTACTCCAAGTGATTGCTCCCTCAAGTCCCAACCTGTTTATCACATGAGAACTTGTTCCCCAGGAAGGATTCTGCTAAGCTCCCAAAAGGTGACCCTTCTCTGCATTGTTTAGTGGCTGCCATGAGCAAGATGCTAATCACAATAGTTCCTATATGACCCTGGCCTAGGGAACAGGATCACAGGAAACAGGCCATTTATATCTTTAAGGGCTAAAGTGTACACAAAGTCTAGGTCTGTGGAGGCTGGGAATTTCTTTGTGTCTCAAATCTGCACTCTTTTTGGAACACTCCCACTGTCCTTTACAGTAACCAAAGAGCTTAGATGATGAAAATACCTTAACTGGTAGATTGCTTTCCAACATTTACTTCACACATGGCTGCCAGAAGTTCTCCTAACGCCAAGTGCTCAGGGGATCACTCCCCAAGTTCAAAATCAGTCAATGACTTCCAACCTCCTCGAGAACTTACTGGGCACAGAAGCCTCAACCTACCTTTCTAGTTTTCATTCCTCCTTCCTCCACTTCAGAAACTACTCTGTGGTTACAAGAGACAACTTTCCATTCCTGACAACTTACAAATGCTTTTCTATCCAGAATGCTGCTTCCATTTCTCTTTCCGCCCTCTTTGCCTTGGTCTACTGAAATTCCACTGATCCTAAAAGACCAACTAAACAAAACTTCTTCCAAAGCACTCCACCCCAGAACCTTGTCAGTGCCCCAATAGCTAAATTACTTGAATTTTTAACAGTTTTTTTTTTAACTCCATCAGTGTGGTTATTAATCTATAATATCCTTTCCTACAGTATAACTCTTTGAAGAAAAGGACTGTTCATAGCCCCTGAAGCCCCAAGACATGGAGTTTTATATGGAGGGCAGGGGAATTAATAAGTGGATGGATTTACTGATTTGGAATTCTACCATACTCCCTTACCAGTGTGGTGGAAGTAGATTAAAGCCACATATCTAAACTCCCCACACAAAGGAGTTGGGGGAAATAAGTGTTAGAATGTGCATGCATTTGTCTTGGACCATGTCTCACACGGCGCTACAAGTCTTACAATGTAGTTAGGAAGGAGTCTGTCAGCCAACGTAGCATCTCCAGGCCAAAACTGGTGAGTAAGGGCCAGGGTCAGCAAGTGATGTCAAAGCAGTGAACCTTAGCCCACCACACAAAAAAAGGTGACATGTAAAAAGGTAAAGCTTGCTATGTCCTGACATAATATCTGCTATAACTGAAGAGGTCTTTCATTCCCAAGAAGCTATGCATAATTTGTTTCAGTTACACATTATTTATTTGCCAAATAAGTCTTGTTAAATTTTATAGGGGAATCTTTATTATACTTGGTAGCTTATCTTTTCAGTATACTTCAACCTTCAACTACCAAGGTTCCTTAAAGGTGGTTCAGTAAGCCCCCAAGTTACAAATGAGTTCTGTATTGGGAGAATGTTCAAAAGCTAGGCTCATTTATAGTCCAACAAAGCCAGTTTTAGGCAGTTCATTTTTGAAAATTCACAACTCAAATATTCCAAAGTCAGGGACTTGAGAGTAAGTATGGAGTTCTTTGATGTGATAAAACTTATTTATTTGGTAAAACTTATTAATGAAAAATAAAACAAAATTTATTTAGTGAAAACATAGTTAATTTTAAGGCAATAAAAGAGGGAGAAATCGATAATGGTATAAATGAAATGAACTTAGTCAAGAATTGATCAATGTTGAATTTGAGTGATGAATTCATTATATTACATGTGCATATTTACAATTTTCTATAACATAACATGTACAGTATTTAGAGAAGGAAGATGAGAAAGAGAAAACAGCCAGATGGGTAGTATACAAAGATTAAGTCAGCAAAGGGAAAGTGTACAGTCTAACTTGGGAAGCTAAGTACATAAAAAACTGGGGTTCAAGATAAAATCAGGCTGCTGCCTACACTGTCACTGCTCTTCTCTTTTGCTCTAGCTGATTTGCTGTCTTTCCACAGCTATGAACAGCTGCCCTCTGCCATGCACCACTCTGCCTTGGAACCTGCTGATTATGAACTGAAACCTCCTCAAACTGTGAGCTAAATAAACCTCTTCTTCCTTAAAAAAAATAAAACAAAACAACAACAACAAAACAAAGTGCTATAAGAGAAAATAAAAAGAACAGAAATAAATTTGCTAAAAATTTACATATAAAAATTGAATAGATATAAAAATGGCATCGAGATAGTGAAGATCGATTGATTTACTTCATAAACAGTATTAAAACAGTCAACTAACTAGTCCTTGCTGGAAATAATATACTGAATTTGATTTGGTTCTCATTCAACTTTATGTGTGACTAGAATTGTGCAAAGAATTAAGTCTGTAAACTGAGGCATCACCCTAGTAAGATTCCTACCTGAAGCTTGGTACTGCAATAAATTTCAGATGGAGGAAAGAATCTACTGGAAAAAAGAAACTATAAAATCTACTACAAAACCTCTTATAAAAGTGCAAACATCTAAAGGCAAATGCAAAGCCAGAATAACATCTTGCTATTTGCTAATCAGTAACATAATTCAAATTGAACATGATGGTGCATGTCTCTAATCCTAGCATTTGGGAGGATCACCATGAATTTGAGGCCAGTGTGGGCTACACAGTGAGCTTAAGACTAGCATAAATACATAGTGAGATTCTGTCTGGTATGGTTTGTGTCCAGATGTCCCCAAAGGCCTTATGCAGTCATAGGGTGGGCTTCTAGAGTCTGTGATTGATGTACCATTTAAAGCAGGTATTATGGGTGTGAATGCTACACTCACCTCGGGGCAGGCAGCCTGCATATAACATGAAGCTTGCTCTCTGCTGCTCTCTCTCTCTTTCACTCTTGTTGCTTTTGCTATTTTCTCCTGCCATGAAGTGCTGCCCTCTGCCATGTGCCACTGTGTCTTGGGGCCAGCCAAGTATGGACTGAAATTTCTACAAACTGTGAGCTAAATAAACCATTTCTCCTTTAACCTTGGGGGTCAAGAATTTTGTCTCAGCAATGACAGAAAAGTAACCAAGACACTGGCCTACAACAAAGCAAAACAAAACACCAAACTGCAAATAATGGTACCAAATATAGCAGGGATTCTCAAACATTCTCAATGTGCAGCATCTTTAGCACCTCATAATGTTTTTACAGTGCCTCTTAGAACAAAGGAAGGGGCCGGCGAGATGGCTTAGCAGTCTCAAGCGCCTGCTTAGGCAAGCTTAGGCAACCACAGGGATTTCAGTTTGCAGTTTGATCCTCGGTACCACATGCTGTGCCAGCCCCATGTGGAGGGCAGGCTGAGCCAGTCATAATATAAATAAATAAATAAATATAAATAAATAAATAAAGTTTAGAACAAAGGAAACCCTAACAGTTCCACTTATTAAGTAGACAGAGCCAATCACCCCGAGCATAGTAGTTCGTTGGAAGCACTTGGGTATGTTATTTTAATTTCAAATAACCACAATACTTAACAATGGAAGTACACCCAATGTGCCTAGAGGATATTTGCTATCTTCCCAAGCCTTGGAATCGCTGAGTTCCACCACTATTATTACTTTTCCATGTGAATATTTCACAGCACTTGTTTTTTATTGTAGCAACTACCACATATGCAATTTTGCAAAGACACAATAGTGTATGAAAAGGAATGTGGTATGAGCTAATGTTAGTAACTCTAAGTTACTTTGAGCTAAAAGTTCATGCCATGTCTGACAGATGGTGAGCGTCATGGTGCTTTTCCCCAAAATTTAAAATACCCCATGCCTTGGCACATACTTTGGGAACTGCAAATATTTAGCAAACAATTTACAGATAAAATACAAATAGCCAATAAACATATAAGGAAATGTTTAATTTCATTATTGTCTAAAGTAGTGCAATAAAAACCAGATTTTTTTAAAACCCATGAATATCACATAAAACTTTTTTTTTTTTAAAAGGGTAAGATGTACTTAAAAACTGGGTAAGAAAATAAATGCTCATTCATCATGGGTGGGAATATATAGCACCACAATCTCTGTGCAGGGGTAATCAGCAGAGCCACACAGCTGCATATACAATATTCTGCACAAATCCTCCCCCATGGAGCTGGGCAACACTGCACACCACAGGTCTGGCAGTTGTTTGTCAGCATGGTGGAAGACACATGTTTTCTTTAATCTTCTCAAAAGCATGTCCAGGAGTTTATTTTGTGACACACTTCCAGGCATGGCCAAGATACAGACACTCAAGGACCATCTTCAGCAGTACTGATTTTAACAAGAAACTTTAGAAATGCCTAACACAGAATCAGACCAAAAGACCATAGGATATTCCCATAAATATCCTGTTACACATAGCCTGAACTGTACAGTCACTAAAAAGAACATTGTAGCCAGGCACAGTGGTGTATGCCTATGGTCCCAGCACTTGGACAGCTGAGGAAGGAGGACTGCTGCAAGTTTGAGGCCAGCTTGTGCTTCACAGTGAATTCAAGACCAGCCTGGACTATAGTGAGACCCTATATCAACAAGTCAAATAAAGCCAGGCATGGTGGCCAGCACACTGAAGCAAGCGCATTGTTCCAAGTTCAAGACCAGCCTGGGCTACATAGTAAGCTCAAGGCCAGCCTGAACGGCATAGGGAGACCCTGTCTCAAAAGCAACAACAACAACAACAACAACAAAAAGATCATTAAGTAAAATAATGTTGATGATGATGATAACAGAATGTTGCAGCCAAATATGATGGCACATGCCAATATTCCCAGCACAATGGAAGACAGAGGCAGGACTAGTAGAAGTTCAAGCCTGGCCTAGACAATTTAGCAAGACCCTATCTCAAAATGAAAAGTAAAATGGGTTAGGGAAAAGGAAACTGCAAACAGAGTGAAGAGATAACAGGAAACAACTTTTGCTAGCTATTCCTCAAGAAGAGGACTAATATCTAGAAGCTCCAAGAATTAGACCTCCCCAAATAAAAGACACAATCAAAAACCGGACAACTGAAATGTAGACATCTTTCAGAAGTACAGATAGCCAAATGAAAAAAATGTTCAACATTTTTGGCCATTAGGAAGATGTAAATTACAACACCACCAAGATTTCATCTCACTGGTTATCATCAAGACATCAAATAATATCAAATGCTGGAGAGGCTGTGGGGGAAAGGAACCCTTTTACCTTGTGGTAGGTTGTAAACTGCTTCACCCACCATGGAAATTAGTATGGAGGTTCCTCACACAATTATAAACTTCATTTGACCCAGGTATTCCCATCTAGGTATCTTTCTGAAAGAGTTAAAGATTAAAAAAAAAAAAAAAAAAAAAAAAAAAAAAAAAAAAAAAAAAAAAAAAAAGGATACATGGACATCCATGTTCATAGCAGCGTAATTCCTAATAGGTAAATTTAAAGGCCAGTGAGATAGCTCAGTGGACTAAGTACTTGCTTAGGCAAGTACAAGGATCAGGGTTTGATCCCTGGTACCACATGCCACGCTGGCCCCATCCCTGGGGCAGGCTGAGCTGGCCACCAAGATGGGGCGTGGTGGCGCATGCCTGTAATCCCAGCTCTGGGGAAGCTGCAAGCAGAACGATCACTATGAGTCTGAATTGTGTAGTCCGACCCTGTACCAAATACATTAAAATAAAAACAAAAACAAAAACATAATAGCTAAGTCATGGAGCCAGTCTATATGTGTATCAACAGAAGAATGGATAAAGAAAATGTATTATAACAATGAAGCACTACTCTGCCACAAAGAAGGGAAACTTGGGTCATTTGCAGAAGATAGATATACTTGGGAACGTAACAAGTGAAAGAAATCAGACACGCAAGCTTAAATTTTATTTTATTTTTTTTTCTTGTCTCAGAACCTTTGTTTGTTTATTCACTTATTTTTATGGCCGGCTCAGCCTGCCCCAAGAGCAGGGCTGGCACAGCATGTGGTGCCGGGGATCGAACTGTGGTCCCTGAAGCTGCCCAAGCTTTCCCAAGCAGGCGCTTTAGACCATTGAGCCATCCTGCCAGGCCCCTCAAGCTTAAATACCATATGGTTTCTTTTATACAAGAGATTAAAAATATAAATAAAGAATAAAAAACATAGTAGGAAGCAGAGAGATAGATTACATTCAAATGGGAAGGAGATTAAGCGACAAAGGGGTGGGGAAGAGAGAAGGGAATGGATATGAAAAGGGGAATTAAGATGCATTATGTATATGTGCCAGTTGCCCAAAAGGAATGTAATAAATGTAATCATCATGCAATGTAAACATATGCTAATAAGAATAAAAACTGGAAAAAAAAAAGCTTGAAAAGAAAAAAAAAAAAAAAAGCTTAAAAAGATGGGTGAGGGTTGAGCTGGGTATGTAAAGGTCCTGAGTTCAATTCCCAGTACTAGAAAGCTTTCCACACTAGGCATGGCGGTGCATGCCTGTGCTCCCAGCACTCAGAGGCTGAGGCAGGAGGGTCAACATGAGTCCAAGGCCAGCACAGACTACATAGCGAGCAAGTAAGCAAGCTTTCCAACAAGAATCACTACTATTTATTTATTTATGTCTTTTTGAGACAGGGTCTCACTATGCAGTTCAGGCTGACCTTGAGCTAACTTTTATAGCCAAGGCTGGTCTCGAACTAGCACCAATCCTCCTGCCTCAGCCTCCCAAGTGCTGGGATTACAGGTGTGTGCCACTATGCCCAGCTAGAATCACTACTTTTAAAAACCTTTTTGGAAATACTCATTTTATTTTAAAAATAGTTGTGAATGATGTGAACTTCTGGCTCACCCCAAGTAGTCACATTTTATGTAACTATATTCCTAAGTCATGAAGAGGAAACTGACATAGGAACATCACTGTTAACTAGACTACCTACGTCACTCTACTGTCATAGTTTTTTTTTTTTTTTTTTTTTTTTACATGTATTGCATGTGGTGGGGTATCTTCATCCCCTGTATAGATTTGTGTAAAAATCACCACAATTAAGAAGCAGTATGGGCCTATTACCAGAGAAAGAGTACATGTATTGCTTTTGGAATCAGGAACAGAAGAGCCAAGATACATTCTTTTTGTTGTGTATTTTTAATGTCATCAAACTCAAAATGAGGGAGCTGGGTAGATAGCTCAGTAGAATAAGTGCTTGCCTGGCAAACATAAGGGTCTGAGTTCAATCTCCAGCTCTGCAAAAACGAAACAATAATCTCAAAATGAAAACTTGCACACTAATTATTGGGACAGGCTACATGGCATTTTTTATTTCTTTCTTTATTTTTTTTTAAGTGGGACCAGGGTTCGAACTCACAACCTTGCATTTGCCCAGCAGGCACTTGTGCCACAGAGCTATCTCCCCAGTCCCTTAACCAAAGAATTTATTTATTTATTTATTTTTGTCTTTTTGAGACAAGGTCTCACTGTGCAATTCAGGCTGGCCTTGAGCTCACTTTTGTGGCCCAGGCTGGTCTTGAACTTGCACTGATTCTCCTGCCTCAACCTCCCAAGTGCTGGGACTATAGGCATGCGCCATCACGCCCGGTTTACATGGCATTTTTTAGGTAATGACACAAAGCAAAGAAACAACTTTTCAGAGCTTCAGTATAGGGAACATCTGGTAATGTCCCCAAATTCTGCCCTGGCCTCAGTTCTGAGTCCAGTGAGGCTGAAGGGGTGTGGGGAGAAGCCCACCCAGGAGAGAGCAGTTGGTTTGTAGTGACATGGGAGTGGCATTCTTGAGAGCTGCAGTGACACCTCCATCGCTGCCTTTTCAGCGAGCAAGACCACAGGAAGTAGGAAAGCTATTACATTAATTTGAACTTTCCAGACTTTAACGAAGCTATCAGCTTTGCCTAGTAAAGATGATGAATCACATGAAGCTGCTTGGCATTCAGCTTTTGCCTTCAGGCTGCACTGTGCATTGTCTGACTGCCCAGTGAGGTCGCGCGGGGCAAAGGGCATGGGAACTCACTCAGAGCCCTGCATGCCTGGGCGTGGGCTGCAGCCTCGGGAGCCTGCTGGCCTGCTGCATACCAGGGACACACAGAGGCTCTTCTTTTTGAAAAAATGAAAATGGAATTCCTTTTTCCTTTTACTCTTTCAGGTGTGACTTATTTCATTGGTCATCAGAGTAAATGAAAGACTGTAAATCTTTAAAAGTCAAAATGTGACAACTATTTATAAAGTGACTTTATATTTTCACTGGAGGAAGGAAAAAAAAATGATCCCTCTCAGTCCTACGAATAAAGACTTTTATCCCCAGTTTGTATGTTCATGTGCCACTCAACACCTACAGGAGCAAGGGCCAGGAACATCTGTTGCATGCATCGTATGCAACTGGGATTAGCAGTGTGCTGTTTGGCTGGTGGTGGCATAATCCAGGCAGTGATGCGAGATAAAGCGCGCCTCGGTGGTGTTTTACTGATAACGGCGCCTTCTGCAACCCCACTGAGTATGTGTAATATCCAGGAGTCAGATAGATGGGCTCCAGTAAAGTCTATCCAAATCCTGAACCCAGTTTCTAAAAGAATACTTTTGTTTAGAAATGGTGATTCTTGAGCTCTAACCAAAGCAATGAGCCAGTGAAGTCCACTGTGACAGCCTCCATTCTGACCCGAGTGCAATGGAAGACCTGGGACTCCTGGGTTTTTTTGGCTGAGCTGACAATAAAATCAGCTTGCAGGAACTCCTAACTGGATTTTATCTGCTACCAGCCATATTTCACACAAAGGACTTCTATATGGTATTAAAATAATTCCTTAAATGGTATCTGCTAGCGGGCCCTTTCTACCTGTCCATTAAGAGTCAGCTCATGAATTCCCTGAGAAGTTCTCCTTGGTGGTTCTGGGTCACAGCAATCTCTCCATCCTCTAATGCCATAGTATTTATTATCTGAGCCACTCATTTGGTGCCTAGGCAATGATGCCTTGATTGCTATTCATCTTTTTAATGTAAAGCATACCATTTAATCTCCTACAAAGCCTCACCGGAGTGCAAAAGGTTGTTGATTTGATTTTAAATTGAACCCAACTACCACGTAGGCTGAGATGAACAGGACTTACAAAGCAATTGTTAACTCAACAGTGAAACTAACCAGCAAGACTGCTCACAAATGGATTGGTGGGCAAGGTCAGATGACTGGTGAATCAACTCAAGACTGGAATATGTTTGCTTGACAGGCTGAGCCCACTACTCCCTGCCTTCAGACAGAGCACATGATTTACGTGAATTCATTATTCCCCAACTCATTTTGAGTAAACTCATAATCTTCCCTCTAGATCTACTTCACTTTTAACCCTGCTGCCTTAATCAAGCTCTGCTCATAGGACGGCACTGGCCAACTTACGAAATGCCTGCCACAGTGGGTACACAAGGGCCCTCTCTGTCACCATGCGAGCCAAGTCAACTCAGCAGCTGACCACTGGATAACAGTTATTTTTCCTAAACTTAAACCACAGTATTCAGGTTTAATTGCAGGGTCGGCACTTTAAAATAAATAGCTGGGCTTGGGCTGCAGTTTGGGCACTTGGTCTCTAAACGGTTTATCATCACTGTCCTCAGGAGCTAAGTTATTTTGTTGAATGAATGGCTGAATGAAACAATGGTTCTGAGTCCCCACCACACACCAAAGCATAAAGCATTGTGGCCTCTGCTCTTTCGCTGTATCGCTGGAAGTTTGTGAGAACTGGGTTTGGGAAAGCTCCAAGTTGTGTGGATTCCCCTGTAAAGAAGGCAGCCTTCCCAGTTACTGGGACTGACAGCAGTGGGGTTAGAGGACATCCCGCTTGGTTTCTGCTAGACTCAAACTGATGAACTTTAGAGCAACCGATCTAAGTGTGGGTGCCTTTACCCCAGAGGACAGCTACAGTGTTTGAAAACACTTCTGGATGTCACAATGGAAAGGGCATGCTACCAGTTTCCAGTACAAGGCCAGGGAGGCAGCTACGTCCTACAAATCACCATATAATCTGACACAACAAAAATTATCCAGCCCCAAATGCCAGGAGTGCTGAGCTGAGAAGCCCTGAACCATTACCTGAGCAAGTTTTATAGTTAAGGCTAGGCTGGTGATCTGAGCAAACTAACCTGAGTCTTAACTTCCTCATCCTGAATATGGAGCTAAGACAATTCATTTCATAAGGGTATTGTGAAATCTAATAAAATAAATACTATGAAAAATGTTTTGCAGTGTGGATTGACTTTGCTGAGCATCTTCTGGGCTTGGTGGATCTTTCCCTTACCCTTCTCCAGTTGCTGCCCGGGTTTGCACTACTCTGCCTTACTCTCTGCTCCTGTTTTGGTTTGTTTGGACAGGCGTTTATGCTTGGCCACTGGAGTCTAGCCCTCTACTGTGCTGTTCCTTAGCAGGGTATCTAATGATTTTCCCAGAAATGGTGCTTTCTGACTAATCATCTCAGTACAGCTCCTAACAGTGACAAGTATGCGGCAGGGTTGAATAATGAGTATCTCTCAGTGGCTGTAAGTACAGTCTTTGGTAACAAGTTCACTCTTTTTTGTCATAACTCCATTTTCTGCATTTGTGATATATCAGTGAGTAAGTTCTGCCACTTGGTGTCTCAGAAGAATAATTTGGTAACTCCATTAGTTATGACCCTCAAGAGGTTTACCCTTGATAGTCTTTTGACAACTGAGTATGCTATGTAAATCCACATATTCAGAAGTACCATTCTGAGATCCTTTCTACTGGCTCAGAGAAATAAATTCTTTAAAACAGGCAAAATAAGCAGGGCCTTATTTTCCTAAGTTTTTCCCAAATGACCCATACCATGTAACACTTCAACAAAACTTCAGCTTTTACTTAGACCATTTCCTGGGTGAGAGTGGCCAATTTACTTTCATTTTATTCACAAGAAGCAAAGTGTCTCTTATATGTTTCACAAAATAGATATCTATGGGCCAGGGAGATAGCTCAGTGGCAAAAGTGCCTGCCTTGAAACCACAAAGTCCCAAGTTTGATCCCCAATTCTGAAAAAAAAAAAAAAAAAAAGATATCTGGATATGGATATGTATATAATGAACACTCATGATCTTACAGAATAGTCTTATCTTTTTTTTCAATTTTTTATTGTTTAAATTTAACAATGGTTATATTACATATTTTCATCATCAGATCAGTTTAGATTAATACATATAGGTATATAAGATTGATCAAACACTTAAACATTAACCTTTCTAAATCCACATTACTTTTT